>JAOXNH010000031.1:1312775-1331213 GCA_028566575.1 Bartramia longicauda
GTGGGCAGTGTCCTGAGCAATGTGCTCTGGGCAATCCTGCTTTAGCAGGGGAGTTGGACCAGATGATCTCTAGAGGTCCCTTCCAACTCTGACAATTCCGTGATTCTGTGAGAGTAAATCCGTACGGAAGGATTACTCTAAGAAGTCTTCTGTTGGTTTTGTTAATGTACACAGAAACACAAGATGAAACACTGAAACACGCAACTGCTTTCTGCTTTGCTCCACAGCTTCAGTTTGAGGATGGGTTTTTAACTTGATAGCGAACCAAGCTTTAACATAGGAGAGGACAAAAAGCAAGAGCATGTTGTATCTACTGTATTCAAACGGAATCTCTGGGTTTGGCAGTCCTTAAAAGACGGCTGAAATAATCATAACAGACCTCACATTTTTCTCTCTATACAATTAGGTAGGAATGGTTTTAGCATGCTAACGAGCAATCGTGATTGATTGTTAAAGGCAGTTTTACAGTGACTCTGGAAACACGGTCAGCCTCATCTGTCCATGGGGCGAGGAGCGCAGGGAAGCAACGCAGTAAAATGGCTTGGGTACTGTTGGAAGATGTCAACGGTATATTTAGGCTTCAAAGCCGTTTGCCCTGGACAGATTTGCAAGTTTGGGAGAAAACCAGATGTTATTTCTTGAAACACTGCAGGTGGTGGAGTTGCTGCTAGCTCGAGGGGCAAACAAAGAGCACAGGAATGTTTCCGATTACACACCTTTGAGCCTCGCCGCTTCTGGGGGCTACGTGAACATTATCAAGATTCTGCTAAATGCTGGGGCAGAAATAAATTCCAGGCAAGTTCCCTTTTTACCCCTTCTCTCGTGGTTTCTGTAGTGTTCTTAGTTTTCACCCTTTCCAGAAGGATTTCTTGCCAACTGTGTGGAGCAAAATCTTACTGTGCTTACACGGTCACAACCGCTGCATTGTTTAATTTGGAGTAGGCTCCTTTCCCCGTAAGGTGGAAGCGGAAGGTGTTGACCGTGTGTTTCTACTCGGCTTTTAACTTCTCTGTATTTTGTTAACTTCTTCCCTGTGACATGCCATCAGTCTTCTTTGTCAAAGATGGAAACCTGTCTTTGTTGCGGCTGGGCTGCTGGTGGAAATGAGCTCTGGGTTACCTGAAGAGAGAGTGTGTGTGTGTGTGTGTGTTTATCCCTTTGTATTCCCAGGGAAAGGAAGGCTTTTTCTGTGTGTGTATGGGTGTGTGTAATGCTTTTGCATCCATTGGGAGGGAGAAGACAGCTCAGCTGTGCCCTGCATGAGCCAGATGAAAAGTCCCAAGAAAGAGTTTCACTCCTCATAAGAGATGTCTTTAAATTTACAGCAATTAAAAGAATCTCTAAGTAGAAATATTTCCCTAAGCACTGCTATTATGGAGAGGACCTCTTGAAGTTTCCTTAATAGTTGCTGTATGGCTGAGTTCTTGGTCTTGGATAATTACTTTGCCTTCACCTAGTGTTAATCACGTTTCCACAATGACTTTGTGATTTACGGAGTGGGTGGGTTTCTTTTTCCTTTTTCTCTTTCAGAACTGGTAGCAAATTGGGCATTTCTCCCTTGATGCTGGCAGCCATGAATGGGCACACGGCTGCTGTCAAGCTCTTACTGGACATGGGCTCTGACATAAACGCCCAGATCGAGACCAACAGGAACACGGCGCTGACTCTGGCCTGTTTCCAGGGCAGGACCGAAGTGGTCAGCCTGCTGCTCGATAGGAAAGCTAACGTGGAACACAGAGCTAAGGTAAGGAGCAAACACCTCAGTGAGTCTCCAAAGAGAGGTCCTCTTAGTCATTGCTTCTGCCTTCATACGATGGTTTTCTTGCCTTTTGTGCAAGTTGACTTCGAGTTCAGTTGACTGACCCGAACGATAGATTGTAAAGAAAAATACTGGCTGCACTTAAGGACTGAAATTTTGGGGGTTACACAGTTCATCGGAAAACAAGTGTTTCTTCTGAAGCCTTAATTAATCTTCAGACACTTCCAAATGTATCAATAGTAACCCATTAACTTACATTAAATAGAAGGATTTAATGTATTGAAAAAATAACTAGTCTGTTGGCCTCGGTGTGCTCATGGCCTGGTCTCTCCTGTCCGAGCAGCTGCTGATGTCCCCAGTGGTGACACAGAATTGAAGCGGATGTGTGTGTGTGTGACAATCTGTCAGTTGGCCCCAACCCTTTTCATGGGAGAAAAGGCCCTTCGCTAGAAAATGTGTTGCTGGAAGCTGCAGTAAAATACGTCCCGCCCCCAGCTCATGGCTTGTTTTTCCCGCTTGCTTGTCCCAGACTGGTCTGACCCCGCTGATGGAAGCAGCTTCTGGTGGCTATGCAGAGGTGGGCAGAGTTCTGCTGGACAAAGGGGCAGATGTCAACGCTCCTCCTGTCCCTTCCTCCAGAGACACAGCTCTAACCATTGCAGCAGACAAAGGGCACTACAAATTCTGTGAGCTCCTCATCAGCAGGTACTGTACTGGCAAGTGTGCGGCTTGAAGAAAAATAGCTTAAATATGGCCAAATTAGACTGATATTTCCCAATATACACTCCAGGGTAGGAAATGGGAAGGGTTCTCTTGACCATTACTATGTATTTTTGTTTATCAGCAGTGATCAAACGAAGTTCTCTGCTGTTAGAGTGCTCGCTTCTGCCCAAATGGACTAAAGCAGTTTTTTCCTTTCCCACAGAATGTTAGAAATAAACAATTCCTTGTAAAGTTACCCATGTGGTACTCATGGCACACAGCCATTTCAGATGGGAGCGTTAAGTCCTTGAACAGCAGAAGATGGGCACAAAACATGTGTCTTGATGATTTCTTTTATTTTTTGAGACTGATCACAATGCACATAGAGTGTAATTGTGTCTCCTGGGTGGCTCTTGGATACGTGGTTTCCCAAGTGGTAGCACCGGTTGTTGGCTTGCACTTGAGATGTCATAGGTTGTTCCGAGTAAGCTAATGTGGAGTACAGTGTGCTGATGGATGGAGTTAATGAAGTAATTAGAAGACCTTCAGAGACAGCTGGCAAACAGCATGAATTAGAGTATTAAAAAATGTTTTTAGGCTGAGTTGAAGCTCTTGACAGCATCAGAAGAAACAAAAATATAATTTTGGAAACTGAAGCCACTGTGTGACTGCATATGTTTGCTGTAAAAACGAATATGGAATTTTACCCTGTTGTTCTTGTGTTGCGTGTCCCGTTGGTACATGAAACAAAAGTCTGGTCTGGAGTTTTGATGGAAGGTGTTTGTTTTTGTAGAGGAGCTCACATCGACGTGCGTAACAAGAAGGGGAATACTCCGCTGTGGCTGGCAGCAAACGGAGGGCACCTGGACGTCGTGCAGCTGCTGGTTCAAGCCGGAGCTGATGTGGATGCTGCTGATAACAGGAAGATAACTCCTCTCATGGCAGCCTTTCGGAAGGTAAAATAGGAAGCTCAGCTCTGGCCTTACCTCGTACTGTCTCGATCATCCCTACACAGTTGTTATAAATAGAACATACCTGACAGAAACTACATATATAAAATATGTCAACTAATTTTAATTCTTGGCATCAAATCTTAAAAAATAGGTATGTGTGTCACCTGTACAGTGTCTGTGTTAAATTCTAGTCGAAATTTGCTCTGTAGGCACTTCACTGAGGCTGCTTCTCCTGGCTCTGTTGAGGGGTGGAAATTGCAGTGTGTTGTGCAGCAAGGGGGAGTGAGTGTGTGATAGAACCGGGGGGAAATTGTATGGGTTTCGTCTGCAAGAGAGGACAAGCACTTTTACCAAAAAAACAAAAAAGGTATGGTTTAGCCCCATTTGACTCTAGAGATAATTGTTGTTAGGAAGGAAGTGTGGTTCGAGTGCTGCAGTACTTGAAAAATTGCAAATGAGCATAGGAGCCTGCAGCTGGGAAGTTGCCAGAGCTGGGAATTCAGAAACTACCAAAAGAAAAGGCAGAGCCCTGGGAGAGTGTGGCTGGAGTGAGGGTCACTTGACAACAGGTAACTGCTGGCGTTCTCTTCCATCACAAATGTGAAGAAACATCCCCTGCTAGTTCAGGTGATAAAGATTTTTTAAAAAACCCATTGTTTGAAGGAGTTGAAAATAAATATTTTGCACTGAGGGCTTGGACTGCAGTTTTTCTGAGCAAAGCAGAAGCAGCTGGTCTGATATAAAGCCTTGTCCTTGAAATGTCTTCTCCAGGGTCACGTAAAAGTGGTGCGGTACCTGGTGAAAGAAGTAAACCAGTTCCCATCCGACTCGGAATGCATGAGGTACATAGCGACCATTACTGATAAGGTAAGATTGCAAGAATCAAACATGTGAGGAGGAACAGTGCTGTGTCTCAGGTTTCGAGTCGATGTTATGAGTGGCTGTCAGCCTCCTGGCACACCACACTTCAGCTGAAGGATGTGTCCCCTTGGAATTTTTCAGAAAAAAACCCCATTGCAAAACCTGGGAACATGAAGCTACAGTAACTTTGTGTGCCCTAGTGCTGCGAGAACAGTGGGAAAGGTGGTGGTGTTTGTTAACAATCGGGCTTGTTTTCCAGCGTTCTCACACTCCTTACCTCACTCTGCTCCACTTTCCCCCTGTTGAACAAGTTTGTACAGAGTTTATAGTGATTTTTGCAGTGGGGTGGAGGAAACAGAATGAACTTTTAAGGGTGTGTGAGAGCGTCAGTGTGAAGGGTCACAACTTTGTAAAAAAGTTTGTACTGGAAAGAAGATGGAAAACATAATTAACAGTAAAGTGATTTCTTATAGTATATTAGGTGTGCTGCTGCTCTTCCCTCTGGAGGTTCGTTTTCATTTGGTTTATCTTCAGCCTAGATGAACGGGGTAAAAACTACTTTATCATTTTTATCATTTACTCTATCATTTTAGGAGATGCTGAAGAAGTGCCACCTGTGTATGGAGTCAATCGTTCAAGCCAAAGATAGACAGGCTGCTGAGGCCAACAAAAATGCCAGCATTCTTTTAGAGGAGCTGGACTTGGAGAAGGCAAGTTGGGAGGGTTTGGAGCTGTGAATATTTGTTTGATAAAATTCCAGTTTCACGTTCCTTCAAGTTTATAAGATCGGTGAAAGTACGTATTGAAGTCTAGGAGGGTGTGTAATTACTGTAACTGGGTTGTCCAGAGCCGAGTGCCTCGTTGCTCAGGTAATCTTTGAACTGCACTTTGCCTGTTATTCAGGGAAATAATAATAATAAAGAAACTCTGATTTCTATTCCGGAGGAAATAGTTATTTGTACCAAAAGAAGGATTTCTGAGTGTAATTTTTTGTCAAGTGCATGGTAGATTTTCCATTCACATTGGTATGGATTTTAGGTCTAAACCCTGTTTTGTGTCTTCAATATTAAAAAAAAAAGTTACTACTAATGTTACTAGAAGCCCTAGCACTGTAGTAGAAATCGAACGGAAAAATCAAAGTTCAAGTCTGGTGTCAGGTGAGCACGTGCTCTGCCTCCCGGCTCGCTGAACCCTTCTGTGCTCTGGTCTCGGAAAGGGAGATGGGGGTTGTTCGAGCTGTGCCGCTGAGACTCACGAGGTGACACAGAGCCCAGGAAATTCCACCTGGAAGCTTCTGACTTCAGTTTACAGGGTGTCTGTCCTTCCTCTACACTAACCCTCTGTTAAATGAGTGAACAGTCTGCTTGGGAGAAGTAAATACGTAAAAATATGGGTCATAGAGAATTTAGCTTCTGTTTTGTAAATATGGGAGTCTCAAATGCAGCTTCCTAGGAAATATTTGCATTCCCTGAAATGAATGGCACATCTCATAATGCTCTTGCACTTGCTTGATTTGTAGCTGAGGGAAGAAAGCAGGAGACTGGCTTTGGCTGCCAAGAGAGAGAAAAGAAAGGAGAAGAGGAGGAAGAAAAAAGAAGAACAAAGAAGAAAACTAGAAGAAATAGAGGCAAAAAATAAAGAGAATTTTGAACTTCAAGCTGCTCAGGAGAAAGAGAAGCTAAAAGCTGAAGGTGATTTAAAATAGTTGCTTTATTTTTGAAACATGGCCTTGATTTTATTCACAGTATTAAAAAAAAATTCATTTTTTTCTTGTCAAAACTTTCCTTTTGTTTCCCTTTTCTGCCAAGCCTGCAGATCTGTGTGGTGGCTTTTTGGATGTCTTTCTGTGGGAAGGAGCTGGTGGCAGCAGCCTCAGGGGGAGCTATGGCTTAGCTTTACCATGGGGATGGTGTTGGCTTCACTTTGGGTTTTGGGTTTTTTTCATCTTCTGAGTCCCAATACTTGTAAAATGAGGTCAATTTATTTTTTTTTAGCTCACAAACAGAATGAGGATGATTAGCTGAAAAAAATGGCAATATGGAAATTCTAGATATGTGCCATTCTCTTCTTGCCCATCGAAACGTGGCTCTTCTGTGTCTCACGGCGTGGGTTTGGTGTGGTGGACTGGGAAAGGCCTTTCACTGGTTGTGGCCTCACCCTGAGCTGCTGAAAGAAGAGATGTGACAATTTTTTAACATAGTTTCATACGCTTGTTTATGTCTCCTGCTTGCTTGTGTCTGTCTTCCCATGGCTGAATTCCCTTTCCCACTCATTAAATTGCTGCTGCATTCATTCCAAGTAAAGAATGGAATTCTCTGAGTTTAGGATGAGCAAGGGAGAGGCTCGACAATATGACTATATAATGTTTTTACAGATGTCCACGCAAGCTTCATCAAGGCAGCTGAATTAGCCCTGTTTTTTTCTCTCTTCCATCAGATGATCCAGAGGTCCCGATGGAGCCTCCGAGCGCTACCACCACAACCACCATAGGTATATCTGCAACTTGGACCACCTTAGCAGGGTCCCACGGGAAGAGGAACAATACCATCACCACGACCAGCTCCAAAAGGAAAAACAGGAAAAACAAAGTGACCCCTGACAACGTTCAGATTATATTTGATGACCAGCTCCCGATTTCCTATAGCCAACCAGAGAAAGTGAACGGCGAATCGAAGAGCAGCAGCACTAGTGAAAGTGGTGACAGTGACAACATGAGGATTTCCAGCTGTAGCGATGAGAGCAGCAATAGCAACAGCAGCCACAAAAGTGACAATCATTCTTCCACAGCCGTTACTAACACGCAGAGCAACAAAAAGCAACCATCGGTTCTTGTCACTTGTCCAAAGGATGAGAGGAAAGCAGTTACCAGCAAATCATCCATCAAGTGAGTTGCTGTCACCACGAACGCTGCTTTTCAGGGGTTGTTGCCCTGCACACATCTGGGTTCAAGGCACATCTTAGTAATACACTGCTTTGGTGCTAAAAGAGAAAAACGGGTTGGGGGGCTGGGGAATGGGCACAATTCAAGTTGTCCTTCTGGGGTTTTTTGGTGGGTTTTTTTTTGACTGTATCATGACAATATGTAATTTCTTTTAAAGGCTGTCTGAAGTTATAAGTGAGGTGACAAGCAATTCCTTGTCTACTTGCACGAAGTCTGGTCCTTCTCCCCTTTCTTCTCCAAATGGAAAGCTAACCATTGCCAGTCCTAAACGTGGCCAGAAGAGGGAAGAAGGATGGAAGGAAGTGGTGAGAAGGTAAGCAAAATATTCCCCCAAGTCCCCTTTGTTTATGTCTTTTTTTCAGAATGTTTTCTCTCCTGTAGCCCTCTGTGGGGTTACTGAATGACCACCTTCTTAGCAGACCTGAGAGATACCACAAAATTACTGCTCGATGCATTGACTCACGAGTGATACCATTGTTTTGACCAATCTGCTCACCGCTTCCTGCCATAGAAGTGTTTCCCAATTAATATTGTTTCTTTTACGTGTAGATCCAAGAAGGTTTCTGTTCCATCAACTGTAATTTCCAGAGTGATTGGCAGAGGAGGGTGTAACATCAACGCGATCCGTGAGTGCACGGGAGCACACATAGACATCGACAAGCAGAAGGACAAAACTGGAGACAGAATAATAACCATCAGGTAAGCAGGCTGCTGGGTTTCCTCCTTCCGGGGGTGGTGGTTTTTTGTTGTAGAACACTTCTCTGTGTAGAAAAATGAAAAGGCTTGACATCATTGTCCCTTGACTTGACAGTCAGTTCTTAGAGGCAGGGGAGCTGCCAGTGGGTACTGTTGCGTGTGTACAAAAGAAGGCTTGGGATAAGGTGAAGCATAAATGTTAGGATTCTGTGATTAGAGCTGTTGAGACATGGCTAAATATGTAGGTGTATTTAGGGAAGTAAAATTTGGGTCTTTTGGGACTTAAGAGTTTTCAGCTTGGGCTTCTTAAATAATTATTGGCAGTAAGAACATGCCAAGCTCAGCCTTCACATAGTTGTTTTTCTGTCTGTGTTAGCGTGACAGAAGACGGGCTGGATCCTGTGTTGGAGGTACTTGGCTATAATATACGTAAATGGTTAAGATGCATTTCCCCTTTCCCCTTGCTCTTTACAGGGGCGGCACAGAATCAACAAGACAGGCCACGCAGTTGATCAATGCTCTGATTAAGGATCCCGATAAGGAAATCGATGAACTTATTCCAAAGAACCGTTTGAAAAGTTCAGCTGCAAACTCCAAAATAGGGTCCTCGACACCTGCCACCACTACAGCTGCTAACAGTTCTCTCGTGGGCATCAAAGTCACCACCGTAGCTGCTTCGTCAACATCTCAGACTGCCTCCGCGCTCACCGTGCCTGCAATTTCTTCAGCATCCACTCACAAAACCATCAAGAACCCCGTGAATAACGTGCGGCCTGGTTTCCAAGTCTCTCTTCCATTAGCGTATCCTCCTCCGCAGTTTGCACACGCTTTGCTCGCTGCTCAGACTTTCCAGCAGATCCGTCCGCCTCGGTTGCCCATGACACACTTCGGAGGTACTTTTCCACCAGCTCAGTCCACGTGGGGTCCCTTTCCCGTCAGGCCCTTGAGCCCCGCAAGAGCTACCAACTCACCGAAACCTCACATGGTGCCTCGCCACAACAGTCAGAACAGCAGCGGTTCTCAGGTGAATTCAGCAAGTTCTTTGACGACGAGTCCGACAGTGACGACAAGTTCAGTGGCTTCTACTGTGCCTGGTTCTTCTGCGAATGGCAGTCCAAGCTCACCCTCGGTCAGAAGACAGCTTTTCGTCACGGTGGTGAAGACATCGAACGCCACAACAACCACGGTGACGACCACAGCGAGCAACACGAGCACAGCGCCCACAAACGCCACGTATCCAGTTCCTACTGCCAAAGAACACTACCCTGCATCTTCCCCGTCATCTCCTTCTCCTCCCGCCCAGCCAGCGGGTGTTTCCAGGAGCAGTCCTTCCGACTGCGCGGCCACCTCTCCGAATAAAGGTGCACCTTCCTCTGATCCGGAAGCGGGTAGTCCTCCAGCGGTGGAAACGAGCAGCTCAACCAGCAGTAGGCAGCCCAGTTCTGGTACCGGCACCTCATCCGTGCACCCTGCTCATCAGCAGCCTCCGGGAGCTCCTCTGCAAGAGGCACGACCCCCTCTCCAGCAACCTCAGGTTCCTGCACCAGACCCTCGCATGGTCGTGCCTCCAAATCTAGCGGCGACAAGCTCGGCTGCTCCTGTGGCAGGTCCAACCAACGCCCCGATGACCTACCCCATGTCTCAGACCTCCATGGGGTCTTCTCAGCCTGCGGCCAAGATGGAAACCCCGGCCATCCGACCGCCTGTCCACGGAACTGGGAGCGTCCATAAGAACCCAGCTCCTGTGCAAAACTCCTCTGTCGCGGTCCTCAACGTTAATCACATCAAAAGGCCCCACAGTGTTCCTTCTTCCGTGCAGCTTCCTTCTACCTTAAGTACACAAAGTGCTTCTCAGAATTCAGCCCATCCCGCAAACAAGTCCATGGGTAACAACTTCAGTGCTACCTTACCCTTTGGGCCCTTTAGTACCTTGTTTGAGAACAGTCCCACCTCTGCTCATGCCTTCTGGGGCGGTTCCGTCGTCTCCTCCCAGACGACGCCGGAATCTATGCTATCAGGAAAGTCTTCATTTTTGCCAAATTCAGATCCTTTACATCAGTCGGATACTTCCAAAGCCCCAGGTTTTAGGCCACCGTTACAGAGGCCAGCTCCAAGTCCCTCAGGTAAGTCCTTGTTTTGCCTTTGTACCTTAATAATACACTGTTTTTATTTTGAACACATAATGCTTTCTGCCTCAGCTTCTGGGGCTGTTCAGAGAGAATCGCTGCCTGCCCTGCAACAAAAGGGTGCTGCAATACATTGTATCACTAATTCTGTAAGCAAAGTGGAGTTCAGCTTCCTTGTAAGTGCCACCTGTCAAACCTAGTAACTATGTTGCAGCTGATGAACTTGATAAAAGTCAGCCCAGGCATTCTTTTTGCCATTCCAGCCTACTCTTTTGGATAGCTGAGATAATAAACCACTTTGCTGCTGTTCCCACCTCCCTTCCCGCCCAGCAGCTGGTCACTCTTCTCTTTGGGATAACATGCTGCTTGGCCTGAGGCTGCAGGAAAAGACCCAGCGTCTTCAGGCTGTTAGCATGTTAAAAAAGGGTTTTAATGTGAACTTGTAGTAAGAGGTGTGTTCTCTTAACTACTGAATCTGGTCAAAAAACTTTATTTCACTGACTTCCTGAATTCTGTAGCAAGAAGTTCAGCCTTTGGCACAACCCGAGGCCAAGGGGTTGACACAGAACTTTTCTGTAGCTTCCAGAAAGCGCACACGCAGTTGGTACCATCTGGGCCTGTTTGGGTAGGGGCTGTGAGGTACTCATGTAGCTTTGGTTATGAATTGAGAGAGAAAACAGCCAGGGTTTTTCATATTTTGTGAACATCATGATGTGGAGTAGCTTTTGAGGTGCTCTCTGTGAATTTTGTGTTTTGACTTGGGCACACTCTACGCTGCCTATCGCGGTGAAATTATAAATTAAAATCTTCCATCCCGTGCTTTATGAGCAGGAGAAAGATGCCAGTGCCACAGCAGCGAGGTGGTAACAAGCTCCCTTAATAGTCTTTGAAACTTAAAATCCTAAGATTTTATTTTATCCCCTTCCTCATTGAGGAGAATATCAAGAGGGTAGTAATTCTTGTGTTTTCAATACCTTGGATAACGAGACCAAGTTAAAGTTAATAGTAAGTTAAAATAGATCGTGGACTGGGAAAAAAGCCCACTTCAGTGTTGATTGTGGTGTGTATAGACATTCTGTAAAATAAAAAAAATGAAAGGAGAAAGTCTTCAAATCTTTAGTATTATTTCCACTCTTCTTTGTGCAAAACCGTGCTTTCTAAGCCTACAAAATTTAAGTTGCAGGTTAATAAAATGCTCAGTTTTCTGTGTGTACCAGAACGTGTGTTATATTCCTCTGAGTTACTTGCATTCAAGGCACGGTAAGGTAAGCATCGCTCTTGATGGACATACACAGCTCAGCTGCTGCACGTTGTCAAGACGTTTCTTTGGGAAATAGCAATGCCCACACCCAAAGAATTGATTGGATAAAAGATTTCCTTTCTCCTTGATTATTCCCCTGATGTGGGCGACCTCTCCGCAGAGCCCTGGGAGTGACGTGTGCTGGTTTCTCTCCTAGGTATTGTCAGTATGGACTCCCCCTACGCTTCTGTGACCCCTTCTTCTACGCACCTGGGGAACTTCGCCTCCACGCTCTCGGGGGGTCAGATGTACGCGCCGGGGGCACCCCTCGGCGGAGCACCCGCAGCTGCTAATTTCAACAGACAGCATTTCTCCCCGCTTAGTTTATTGCCTCCATGTTCATCAGCATCAAACGGTGAGTTGTGCTCAGTGGGAAACCAGCTGAGAAGCTTTTGCACAATAAATTGGCCTCAACCACTGCCTGGTTTAGGTAGGCTTTTCTAGTTGTGTTCATTTTTAACTTCAGATTTTTAGATATGTTTTAAACCTTCATGCAATCACAGATTTTGGGATGAGATTTTCTTGTGCGAGTTCTGCTCTCCAGTGTGGGGTTTTTAGGGGCCAAGGTCATGCTGTTGGAGAATTCCTCATTCTTGCTGCAGGCAACTTTGCCCTGTCACCGTGCGTGACGTTCTTTTAGTTACCTGGCAAAGAAAAGCTTGGGTTTTGTGGGTTGTGAAGGTAATACTCCAGGTGTGAGTTGTGTGAACCTTGTAATGATGTTTCACGAAAGCTGGCTCGGCGGTGGTGATGGCTTAGTTTTTCTGATGTCCTTAAAGCAGAGCTGTATCCTGTATTCCAGGAGAAAGTACTTGGGGTAAGTTCTGGTACCTTCCTCCCCATTTAGCCCAGCAGTTTTGGCTACATAGCTGAGTTTTTTGGATGGGAAACAAATAAACTGAGTGCTGGTCTGTTCAGGAAACAAGTTAGTCTGATTTATTGGCAAAAATAATGACAAACAAAAGCCACAAAACCCCTCCACATAGAACAAATCAGGATTAAAGAAAAAAAAAAAAGAAACATACAACCCAACAACAACAACATGGGTTTATTTCAGCTCTGCTTTTGCATATAATCCTCAAATCCGCTGTTGCTGATACACAGTAATGCTTAGTTAAGATTTGGAACCGTCTGTTGTCATCAGTTGTGGTGTATGGCCAGTGGCTGAGCTGACAGGGCACGATAATCATTTTATGTAAGAGACTAAATCGATGGCGAACGTCTCGCTGATCTGAAAGCAAAACCGTTACAATGACGCTGAAGTGTTTGCTGGATGGATCTGCCCTGAAACTACCCATTTTCCCTTGCTGGATGCGTGGCTTGGACATTAAAGGATGGGTTGGTGGTGACGTGAGAGGATCTGGCTGCTGTTACTAAGTGCTCCCCTTGCTCTTTCTGCAGAGTCTCCTGCTCAGTCGGTGTCTTCTGGAGTACGAGCGCCATCTCCCACCCCTTCAGCCGTGTCCTTGGGATCAGAAAAGCCCAGTACTGTTTCTCAGGACAGAAAAGTTCCTGTCCCGATCGGGACCGAACGCTCTGCACGTATTAGACAAACTGGAACTTCCACCCCATCTGTTATCGGGAGCAATTTAGCTGCTCCGGTGGGACACAGTGGGATCTGGTCCTTCGAAGGTATAGGTGGCAATCAAGGTACGTGGTGTTCATAGATATCCTTAAGCTTGCATTTAACCACAACATTGGGTTTTCCTAATGCCTTTGGAGCTGAAGGAGGGTGCAGAAGCAAGTGCCTCAAAATGTAGGAGCGCTCTTTGCGAAGGAGTTGGAGCAGGGACTTCTCTTTGCCCTCCTGTCCACTTAATTGTGATTTAACGAGGTCTCAGAAGACCTCAGGGGTTCTGAAACAGCCTGGCTGTGAAGGTTTGTTGCTCAAAGCAAGAAATAACAGCTTTTACAGGGGTGAACTGCGTGAGGATCGTTGGGTTTAGGAAGAGGGGAAATGAAGATGTCTCAAGATAACTATATTTTGTTTCTGTTGATAAACGGATTATTTGGTACAAGAGGAGATAATGTGTAACTTTAATTTGTAGTCAAGATAGAGCTTTTTGTGCTGAGGATCGTGCAGCTTATGTTCTCATGGATTGGTAGTGTTCCAGCTACATTTGAGTTTTGTTTCTTCTTTCCGATCGTGCTGTTTGCATTTTACTGACACAAGGCCCTTGGTTCTCCTGTAGTCACATAGAATTCAAGATTTCAGAAATCATGAAAAACTTAGGTTACTGATGGGGCAGCTTTTCTCAGCAAATGCTTCAGGAGTCTTAGTTGCAATTCTTTTTTCCAGTGGTTTTTGGGTTGGTTTTTTTGTTTTGTTTTTCCACTTGTGCTGATGGGGAGGGAATGGTGAGACCATGCTGGACGGTACCTCTGGAGGTCGTGTCCGCCTCCTGCACAAAGTGGGATTTGCTGCAAGGTCGGCCTGGGTTGCTCCGGGCTTTATCCACTCTGATCTTGAAAACCTCCGAGGATGGAAACTGCTCAAGGTCTCTGAACAACCTGTTCCCCTGCACGACTGAGGAGCCCAAACAGCTTAGGATTTCAATGGGCTGCCTGTCTACAGGCTCTGCGTGCCGTGACTGTCTCTCCTGGGTGGTTTTTCCCCAAATGTAAACCAGATACGATTTATCCAAACCTTTTTTCACTTCATAGTGCTTCTTTTCCCCATCTGCATAGTGAGAATCTATTCATCGTAAAGGCTTTAGAAACTGAATATTGTTATTTGCATTGTCCAGGTGTCAAAGTTGCCCTTTTGCCTGTCTGGGCTTTGGGAATGCTGCCGGCTTTCTACTTAGTGCAGTTAATCCAACATTTTGATTTTCCATTCAGAATGGGATTGGCTCTTCTCTGGTTGGGTATTAGGATGGCTTAGGAAAGGTTTCTGTATTGCTCTCCGCCTCTCCAAATATAATTTCCATATGTTTTATTTTGACAAATTGGCTTTTTGGAGGTCTGAGGCTGGAACTGTAGTAACCACCAAGCTGCCTTTACTGAATTCACGTGATTAGAACACGAGCTGGTCAGTTTCTAGTTTTGCTTTTCAGAAGTACTCTGTCTCTTAGTTCACTAAATAATTCGTGAAGGGATGGTAAGAAGAGGAGCAAATAGTCTTCGTAGCGTGCACACCCCTTTCACAGCACCAAACAAATGAGGAATTCAGGTTTTTGGAGGAGGAGGAGGAGGAAGCACAAAAGCCAGCTTTCCCTGTCAAACGAAGGGAAGTTGCAGGGGTGACGCTGGGGTTGGATCTAAGCCCTCAAAACTCCTTGTGCTGTCTCAGGGTTCCCGCTGCAGGGGAACTTTATGTGCAGGTGCCATTCCTGATGCTCTCCATCCCAAGGTTTTAATGCTGGTGGATGCAGAGGAACCGTCAGCTGAGTCACTTAAGGAAGGTTACAGTGTGTAGACAGGCTGGGAAAGGGGTGACGGTGGGTAACGCTCTGGCTGTGTCGTTGTTGTTAGACAAAGTGGACTGGTGTCACAGCGGAATGGGCAGCCACATGATCCACAGGCCCATGTCGGACCCGGGGGTCTTCTCACACCAAGCCATGGAGAGAGACAGCGCGGGAATCGTAACGCCTTCCGGTACATTCCATCAGCCCCTTCCTGCAGGATACATGGACTTCCCAAAAGTCGGGGTAATGACTGCTTCTTGGCCTTGATGAGCGCGGTACAGCCCGGTTTCCGTGTCAGTGTGGGGCAGGGGAGCCACGCGGGGGGATGGCTCACTGTGCAGTAGAGCAGGCAGGAGACAAAACACTGATTAGCCCTCAAGGTATTGCAGAAGCCTGAGTCTAATCAAAAATAACTTGTCCCTGATGTAATAAATACATGCGTAGAAAGGTTTTTCTTAAATTCAGACATGTCATTACTGCTTTAAGACGGAGAGTCTCTCTGACAAATTCCCCCTTTGTCGTTCTGTGTGTGCAACAGTCACAGTGTTTGTGAATATATCCCGATTCTTGCTTTCCCCCCCCTCAGGGTATGCCTTTCTCTGTGTATGGGAACGCAATGATGCCTCCTGTAGCCCCCATCGCAGATGGTACTGGAGGCCCTATCTTTAACGGGCCTCATGCTGCTGACCCATCTTGGAACTCGCTGATAAAGATGGTTTCAAATTCCACAGAAAACAACGGGCCTCAGACGGTAATCTTTCCATTTTTACATTCACAGTTTTGTTTTAACTTAAGCAACAGTGTGGTGAAGATAAAACCCGAGCTGTTAGAAAGTGTGAAAATACAGTTGTCCTGGTTTGAGGTCTCTTTGCTGGTGTCTAAGGAGTTGATAAGAGCCCCCCCTGCCAACTACAGCTCCGAATGCTGTACCTGCTTCCTGACAGCTTCTAAACATTAGACATCTCTCCAAAAATAAGTCTTAAATTGTCCCGAGAAGAGATCAGTATCACTGGGTTACTGGTTCGAAGGAGTGTGCTGTAGTGACTTGTGTCAATGCACCTGTGCTCCAGAATGGGGAAGCTTCCTTCCAGCCTGTTCAATCAGACACCTGGTTAATTACTGCAGATCAGCTGTTGCTGATTGTTGTTGTTGATTGTAGGCAAGCCGGCATACAAAAGACAAGTTTTACACTGTATATTTTATGTCATTTCGCCTGCCCTATTCTGCATTTGGGAAAACACAGTCAGAAAAGCCATTTATTTGCTGCTTTGTAAGCTTTCCCTTCCCAAAGGATGGCTGCTGGGCTCTGGGAGGGGTCATGTCCCCTCCGTGTTGGGAGTTCACCTCGCAAGGGAGCACGTGGTTCTTCTCTGCTCCTCGGATTTTGCCTGGGCTGTGGGCTTGGCCACTAACTATGGTTTAGGGATAGGGATTGTGTTCCCCTAAACCTCTTGTCCACAGACAGGAACCCGTGTTATAACAGACCATCAGAAGCTCCTGTTACGTTATATCCTGGGTTTATTTGGAATTATACAGTGAGCTCTGTTACACTGTTATTAAATAAAGATATTTCTGGAGTTAATTTGCTGGGGAATGACCGGAGCTGGGAGCTGCTGTTTGCGGCCATTTTTCCCATGGAACAGGAGAATATCTGTTACATCAGTGTTGTGATGATGGAGGAACTCGGGGGCATAAATAGCGCTGATTGCTGTCTTTGGTTTTGCTGTGAAGGACAGCAATCAGGCTGAGTGGCAGTATTTTTTTGCACTAAGTAGGAAGGAAGAGGAAGATGGACCTTTTGGCCAAGGTGTAAAAGTACAGGCAGAAAGACTGAAACCTCCATTTCCCTCTGTTCTCCCTGGAATTCCAGCAGGATAAAAGAAGTGCTGAAAGGAGCTCGGTGCAGTTTGATGATTGATTGCCGCCTTGTAGCTTTATGACTTCTGAGCTGTTCCGAGCAGCACGGTGTTAAACAAAGCTTTCTCTTCCAGGTGTGGACTGGAACTTGGACACCTCACATGAACAGCGTGCATATGAACCAACTGGGCTGAGTGGGATCAATGTGCGAGCCTCCAGATTCCCTTTCTTTGCAGAGGAAAAAACACAAATGGCAGAAACAGTTTATGTGCTCCCAGATCATTCTACTGATGTGCTTGACTGAAGTGTGTAGGCTTTTTGCAGAAGAACTTACTAACTGACCTTTTTCTGTGAACATTGTGACCGCCCATTCCCCACCATCATACGTTTCGACTTAGTTAGCCTTTATTCTTTCCTTTCCTCTTTTTTTTTTTTTTTTGACATAACTTTCTGTTGAAGCTGTTCTTTGGCTGGTTGGTTTTAGTACTGTAAACTGCTTCTGAGCAAACACAGAAATTTAGCAAAATTATGTAAACTTGATCCTGAAGTTTTAGAATGGCAAATAAATGTACAATTGTTTACATAACAAATGGCTAAGCAGAAAGTAAATTTCAATATGTCAGTATAGAGGCTCTACTTTATGTAGACTTAAATTAATGTGAGATATGTACCTTCATATTCAGAAATCTGGATGTTTCCTTCATACATTAAACTATTAATAAGCATAAATTTTCTACTTGTGTAATTTAAGTATGGTATAAAAAAAAAAGAAGGGGCATTATCAGCGGGCTTTTATCCCGTGTGTTGGATTCTTTTTGAGAAGGTGTACGTCAGTTATAACCAGATATTAAGAGTTTCCATTTTCCTTCCGGGAAAGGCTTTTCAGCAAAAGAGGCCTGAGAAAGCAGCCTTTTGGCACACTGGGAGTCATCTCCGCACTGAACTCCCCTCCTTGCCCAGTGAACGTGGTAAATGTATCACGCTGCAGCGTCTATTAAAAATTATTCTTACAGTTGGGTTGGTGCAGCGAGGTCTGTTCTGTTCCTCTGGTTCCTTCCTTTTCCCGATGAAAGTCATTCCAGAACATCGATCCTTGGTGAGTATTAGTTCGAGAATAAAACTCTCAGCTTGCAGTTTCAGCAGAGTTTCTTTCTCTGCTGAAAACTGGCTCCAGGGAAGGGCTCATTTCAGAGTCAATGGCTTTGTTCTGTTGTAGTCTGTTGTCTTGCTCAGAGCTGGTTTGCTGCCCTCAGAAGGTTTATTTGGAAAAGTCCAAGTGAGAATTTCCTTATCTAGGGAAGAAATGTCCCGGATGAGTTAAACTAATCTGCTGTTAAGAATTTAAGAAGTGCTGTTTTGTACCTATTGTGGTCCTCCTTTGGAAGGCAGATAAAAACCCACCTGTCCAAAGAAACCTACTGCCTTTTAAATGCCACGGTGTCCCCTGAAGGTTTTTGTGTACCAAGGTCCATAGATGTGCCTTTGGTGATGCGCTAAAGTAAAAGTAAGCTCCTTTTCCCAGTTGTCCGATCACTGGAAATGCATTGTGTAAGGAACTGGCTATAGCAAAATGGACACCAAAGTGAAGGACTGGTAAGAAAAATGATTGAAGCTCCACTGTGAATGGGGAATTAAGCCCTTCCAGTTTGCTCTGTGACCCTTAGACCTCTACTAGATTTTTTTGCTTAATGTTTTAGTGCTATTAAGGATTATTAAAGGTTGCCCGGGGAAGCTGTGGCTGCCCCATCCCTGGAAGTGTTCAAGGCCAGGCTGGATGGGGCTGTGGTGGGAGGTGTCCCTGCCCAGGGCAGGGGGGTTGGAACTCCATGATCTTTA
>JAOXNH010000031.1:1332337-1344594 GCA_028566575.1 Bartramia longicauda
GCCGCTGGCCGCGCACCAGGGCCGCCTCCTGGCCAAGGTGGGTGCTTGGCGGCCGGCGCTGAGGGAGGGAGGGAGGGAGGAGCACGGTCATCGCCCCTCGGAGTGCCCCTGGGCCTTGCGGCGGGCAGGGCGGTAGTTGTGGGGAGAGCAGTGTTTTGCCGTAAAGGTCGGGAACTTGTCACAAACCGCCGATGTGGGGCCGCGGGTGCCCCCTGCGCCAGGGGTCTGCTGGTGTCTGTGGGGCTGAGGGGAGACCTTCTCACTCTACAACTCCCGGAAAGGAGGGGGTAGCCGGGGGGGTGTGTGTCGGTCTCTGCTCCCAAGGAACAGGCGATGGGACAAGAGGAAACGGCCTCAAGTTGCACCAGGGGAGGGTTAGGATAGATATTAAGAGAAATTTCTTTACTGAATGGGCTGCCCGGGGCAGTGGTGGAGTCCCCATCCCTGGAGGGGTTTAAAAGCCGGGCAGAGGTGGTGCTGAGGGCCATGGGTTAGTGATGGCGTTGGCAGTGTTAGTTACTGGTTGGACTCTGGAAGGTGGTCACTCCACGGGGGTTAGTTTAGTGAGAGTCAGATGTGTGTGCAAGACACTCTCTGTGGTTTGCTGCGTTAAAGCTCTTGCTGAAGCTGCTCTGATAAAAACTTGTAGTAAACTAGCCTTCAGCAGTTTCTAAATACCTGCTTTTTCTTAAAAGTGAAGGAAACGGTTGAAGCTAATAAAGAGGTTCTGTGCTGTGCCTACAGCACTGTGGTACGAAGTCAGGTGTTTCTCCGTTTCTGTGCTGTTTCTTCCCCAAGTAAGGACTTTATGGTGGTGCTCCACAGGTGCCAGAACTCGGGGATTGAGACTCAATCAGACCTTTGTTCTTCACCTGTGTGGCGGTCACGTTAGTAAAGGCATGTGTGTTTTGTGGATGGGACCTGTATTCATTAAATCTTCTTGAGGGGGCATTACAGGGTTGTTTTTAAGTGAAGTAGCTGGTCACAATTTCTGAATGAAGATAAAGCTTATTTAGAACAGAATATAAAATCTAATTCTGTATTTATTTCATTTAGTAGTAGGATGGTATTTTTGATTGTTACTGTAAATACTTCTCACTAGTATCTTCACGTGGTTATTTTGTTTAAAGATAAAAGGTGTTCGCAGGTGTATGCCTTGTCCTTCACTGTCCTTTTTAGGGTCTGTAGAGGATCAGGTGGGGAGAGGTAGCAGTTGTTACATGTAACTGTGCATAAACATCTTTCTTTTTCTTTAGCTAGTTGGAAAATTTACAGCCTGAGATTAAAAAGCTAGCTGAGCGTCTTCGCTATGAAGTTTCTGTTCGTGGGAAGCAACAGGGTTGGTCTGAAAAGGTGGCCAGGTAAGATGGCAGTTGTATACATGTTATAAATGCATTCCAGAGTGGGGGGAAGGGGATAGCAGGAGGGAAAGTCCTACAAACAACGGTCTTACGGAAAGATTTTTGCCGTTGCCCAAAGCTTAGATTTTCCTACCATTTCTACCACTTATTTGTGTTTGTTATATTGTCCTTCATAGTGTATCCATTTTAAAGCTCTGAACTTTTGATAGGCTTATGATTACAGGGCCAAATCCAGGATTGTTTTTATTGTCTTTACTTATGACTAAAGTTTCCTTAGCTATTATGGTATCCAAATATTGCTGGAACTTGAGGTTTGAATGGCTGTGGACCAGTTGGTTTCATAGTGCAGATCCGCACCCCGTGCAGTAGCAGTGTGTCTGGGATGCTGAGTGTCACCTAACTGGCTCATTCCTCTTTTGGGAAAGTTATACCCTAGTTCAGACAAAAAGCACCATGAAATAAAGTATCAGACAGGTTACTGATAGCTGCCAGTGACAATGGGAAATCTTGTGTGAAAAGGTGCTTATAGGAACAGAGCTGAAAGTTGTGGGGGAAGGGTGTTGGCAAAGGAGAGGGGTGTTTGAAGAGCAGAGACTTTCCAGGCTCTGCAGAGCTGCACCTAAAGAAGCCATTTTGACATGCACAGCCTGTGGAAGTGTTATTTCAGAACTTGAGAAAGTTACTCTATAGCAGGTATTGTGAGAGGTTTTTTGGGTTTGTTTTTTCTTTCTAAAAGGTTCCACTTTAAGAAAAACCTGCGGAGGATTATTACGGAGCTGTACATTCGAGACAACTGCCATCCCTTCAAAGCCACTTTACTGGTGTGGGTGCAGATTCCAATGTGGGTTTGCGTGTCCCTGGCTTTACGCAACTGCAGCGTTGGTGCCTCGGGCTCGGAAGGTGATTTATCTGAACAGACACACTCATACTGGTCATTTCTCACTCAGTTACTGGTTTTACAGAGGCTTTGTTAAAAGCATCCAGAGCATCCCTGATCTCTGCATGTACACTCTCGTTATTTCTAATGGTAGCGTGACCTTTATGGGATGCCTCTTTAAAAGTAATATTGGGGTCTGAGCTCTGGGAACTACGTGTGGCGTTTTGTTAGGCCATGTGAGCGTTTAATTATTGATTATTTTTTGGTTTTCTGAAGACAGGGTTAGTGGGGAAAAAAAAAATTTCTTGGTATTTTTCTGATTCACAAGATGAGTAAGTAATATAACCCGGGCTATAATATTTGTCCTGTTAATCTGTATTTTTTTCTTCTGTGTGAATCTTCACATGGAGTAAATTTGTGGTGTTTTTTAAATAAAAATGCCGATATTTTGATTTTTTAGAAAAGAGTTTATAGTGTGTTCTTCTAAATAAAAAAGTGACAAGTTTAGATAGTTAGTAAGAAAAATGTAATTATTTCAAAACCACAAAATATGTAGTCACTGTCTGTTACTACATGCAATTTTTCCTCATTGGCTTCTGAAAAAGTGGTTGAGATGAAGCCAGTTTTTATCGCTGTTTACCTGAATCGGTGGCTGTCATGAACTCAGCTGCATCCCAGCTTGTGTCTCCCACCTTTTTTCCCTTGCATGGATTGCAGACTGCCTTGACATCCAATCTGCTGAACCAAAGGTTTCTGCTTTAGTACTATTTACAGTGTAGATAAAATGTATTCAGAAACATAGATGATTTGATTGCAATCCATGGTATGGTTTTGACTAACTTGAGGTAGATAATCATACCTAATTCTGTATTTTCTTTGAACTATTCTTGTAGTTCAGGAGCAGTTTTCAGCAGGCGGAGCGTTGTGGTTTACTGACCTCACTGCACCAGATTCCACCTGGATTTTGCCAGTTTCACTTGGGCTCATGAATTTGCTGATAGTGGAGGTACGTTGGTGGAATAAAGAGGATGATTGCAAGAGGATAATTCCTTTTATAGCATCGTAAGGCTATACTACCTAGTTATAAAACATGATACCATAAGGGTAATTTCAGATTATTGCTGCTTTAATTGCACTGGTCAGAACTGAAAAATGACTTAATTATTCTCTGGGTTAGGTCCCTGTTGGCAGTCTTTTCTCAGAGGCTGTGCTGCCCGCTGAGGCCTTGCAACTTTGTATGTGCCAAAGTGACTGTGTAAAATTATGTTACCTTTAAATGCTTGTTAGGTACTGGGCTAGGGTGGTGCAGTGTTCTCTAGCAAGCACTGAATGTGTGAAACATCAGTCAGGTTAAATGAAATCTTGTGGCAGTGTATTATCTGAAACAGAGGGTGCAAAATGAAAATAACGGGTGGTCAGGAGTGCTGGATTACAGGAAACCCCACTGTTGCCTTTTTTTCTCATTTTAGTCATTTCAAAAAGAACTTGTTTATAACTGTGGGTTTCTCCCCTTTCAGATCTTTGCTTCGCAGAAAATGAAAGTTTCCAGGTTCCAGAAGTTCGCTACCAATTTTTTCCGAGTGGTGTCAGTAGTAATGATCCCTGTTGCTGCAACAGTCCCCTCTGTGAGTACAGAGCCCTAACGGTGCGTCCCTTAACCCGGGACTCTGGTGTGGTCCTCGTGCTTGAAGAGCACCTAAATGCCTGCTGGATTTAGTAGACCATACTCTCTGTTACAGGCTGTCTTAAATCAAATAAGGTGTTTTGCCTTTGTATACATTTAAATTCTTAAACGTGTTTGGAATATTTTTGTTCAAGAGGGAAGAATATGGAAACTTACTGTTTCTAAACATCATTTTTGCAAACTAGGGTTTGGAAAGACATTCAGAGTGGGTTAGCATCCTTTCTGTCATCTCAAAAACAAGAGTAAAGCTTTATATAAGGACATATAGACAAAGGCTTGCTAAGTACTTGCTTACTGTAAGAGGAACACAGCGTAATTCTTAATTTAGGAAATTTTTCACAATCTTCTTAAAACACTTCTTGTTTTTACCAGGTGTTCTACGGCTGAATATTTTTGCAGCGGTTAGCAAAACCAAATTATCTAGTTGTTTGGATTATCAACCTATAGTCTGAAATATAGAAGCTTAAGCAAGTCTAATATGAATTAATTGAGCTGTTGTCAAACTTCAGTGTAGATGACTTTTTTTCCCCAGAAGAGTTGAGAGAGTGAAAAATGCATTTGAAATGGAAGCCATTATTGTTGTTGGGAGGAGTGGTTTTAGGTGAGTTATTTTGCTCCGTAACTGGGAGCAGCCCATGGTTGTGGTTCGTGGAGAGCTGCCTGCAATGGTGGTGTTTGCGTTGCGTCTGAGGCGGGTGTCTGTCTCTTTGCAGTCCATGGCGCTGTACTGGCTGTGCTCCAGCTTCCTGGGACTATCCCACAACCTCCTGCTGCGTTCTCCTGCCTTCCGCCGGCTGTGCTGCATCCCCAAGACCGCATCCGACTCGGATACGCCTTACAGGGATATCGTGTCTGCCTTGGCTGCCAGATGCAGTTTTAAGAAGTGATGTCTTTTGAACTGCCGGAAGAGCTGTCCAACAAACGGTGCATGGTTAATGAAGTAGTGCTGTTTTATCGAGATGTACTTATTTGCTGTAAAATGCTGGAGCTGGGATTATATTTATTTTCCAAATAAATCATTGCCCACCTGACCATAAAGAATGATTGTTCAGCACAAATGTGTTTATTGGGAAGTTTGGTTTCAAGGGTGGTGGTTTTGCAATTAGAATAGTCCAGTAATACAGGTTTATCTCCTCAATTATCCTAAGAAATTGTGCAGATGAATTTTAAACAAATCTGTGACTCATGTAGGCTGCCTTCTTGTAGTGACACTGATCTGACCTGTGGGCTAGTGAAGGATGAGTTTTGGGATGAGGGAATAGACTGGATGGACCCATGCTGTAGTTAATGGTTTACTTGATAAGACACGTACAGATTGATTGGTAAGTGGGTATAGTCACTTGATATTGGGGTGGTTCTCGTGATAGTCTTTGTAATAGTTCTGATAGCAGATTTCCTGTAACTGCAAAGGTCGTCGTCAGTCTCTTGTGCGGTAGATTTGGAGTTGAGAGGACAAGTTTCTTTTCTCATTTCTAGTGACCCCATCTTGAGTGACAGTGTTTTGTTCCTTCCCGATCTCTTTTTCCACAAATAAAATAGAGTAGCAGCTGCCTGTTGTCTGTCTAAAATGAGGTAAGTAGCACCTCGAAAAAGAGTGAATGATGATAAGTAACCAAATATTTCATTGCACTGTATATCAAATTATTTTTTAATGCAAATCCTAAAGGTAAAGTGGAAATACTTTGTGCCTCAAAGGACCTGGGTATATTTTTTCATGTTATTACACGCAGGCCCTTCCTGTAAGGGTGTTCAGATTCACACCTCGCCTTGCTCTGCATACATCTTAAGTCAGTGAACATACATTGCTGTAAAGCTTCTGCACGATAGTGTCCCTTTGCACAGAAGTCTGGGCAAGTCTGCTGTCGTAAAAGGTCGTCTTTTTTCCTTAGGGAAGCAGAAATCAGGATAAAGCATTGCTTGTATCAGATGGTTGTCATAGTGCAGAGTTGCAGAATCAGGATGATCCATGTTTTAACTGGTAAAATTAGCACTCGATAATCTTTGATAGTACAAACTGATTTTTAAAATAACTAGGATTTTTTTGTCATTAGAGAAAACTGTTTATCCCTGGGAAAGAGCAGCAGGTGGAATACCAGGCAGATATAGAGAACGGTAACAAGAGTCACATGCCATTCCTGTGGTGTAGAGAATCTGTAGTTTTTTGGTTTATTTCTTTGATTAGTTTGTTTTCTGTCGCCCTGACCCCTGAGCAAAGGAGGGGGTTGAAGGAGTTTATCAAGGCTTGGCGTGTAGGTAGGGCAGGGGTGTCTTTTCAGAAATGTTACTTGAAACTAAATGTTCATCATTTTCTGTCGTGGTACCTCACTTCAGGTCGTCTTTTAGTGGATATATTTTCCCTAGGAGAATGCGTGGTAATAGTCTCTAACACTTGCTTCAGAAGCTTAAGAAATCCATACGGATTCTCTTTGCTTTGTCTCATTTACTCCATCAGTTAAATTGCCAAGAACGCTTAATCGCATTTAGAAATGTCTGCAGTAGTTGGGCTGAACTTTTGAGTTTGGAAAATATTAATGGACTGGTGTTTGTCCTTGCTCCTTACCTTAAGAAGTAGTGAGATATAGGAGGCTGGCATGGAAATTTTGTCTCACTTGTGCATCCTTGATCCCACTTCTACGCGTTAAAAGTCGAGGAAGAGTGAAGCTGTTTTATGGTGGTGACATTATTCTTCTTCCTCTCTGGAAAGGAGTTAAAACATTGCCCTGGTGTTTACTATTGTTTCTGTGCTGGAAAAGCAATGGTTATGGAACTAAGGATATGAGGTCAAGAAAATCCTGACTGTTCAGGCTAAAACTGAAAAGAAAAAAAAACCCCAATTTACTAATGTATGTCTTAGTTTTAAAAGGTAGATATGAGGTGAAGGTATTTAACCATTCACCAGTTGGCTTTTAGGCAGGTGCTGTTCTGGACTACTTGGGCCATATCAAATTCAGCTGCATTCCTTGTGAAGTGTCTCCCTTTTGTTGCAGTTCAGTGTTCTGCCTGTGCAAAACGAGGCACACCTGTATATCTGGGGGGGAAGAAAGAGCAGAAATTCTGTGTTTTTCAGAACTCTGTTGGTTAAATGGAAAATCGATACAGTTACAAGTGGACAATTCACACAATTGTTTCCTGAAATAACCTGGCTCTAAATTAAGGAGGGCTGGTGTTGTCATTACCAAACAGCCGTGAAGGAGCCCTTCCGTTGGCCCAGGCTAACACTAGAGAACCCGGGCATTTTCAGCATCCTTATTCACTCAGGAATTTAACGTTTGTGCAATAGCTCTACTTTGTCAGAAATGTTAGCGGTTTTGTACAAGACGTATTTTGTAGTTGTCCCTCAAATAGAGGGGGAAGAAAGTGGATAAAAGGAACAGTTTTGGGCTTTTTGATCCTTTTTGCTCTCTTCAACCCGTGAATACACTGGTACGCAGGGAATTTGTTGTGAAAGGGAGCCCTGAGGAAAATCTGCTTACGGATATTCTGCACATTGCTCTGCCTTTCACTCCGGGCATACAGCAGCAGATTGGAATAACTAAGGATGAGTTTGTTTGTAGAACAGATGGAAACAGTGATAATTATGGAATACAAGATGTAATTCTCCCAGTAAAAAAAAAAGGCACAGATAGCCTTTACTAGTGTTTTTATTTCTGAATGAGGCAGCCATTAAGCAGGGGTAACGCAAGCTGGCTTGAGGCTTCAGCCCTACGTACAGGCTGTAGGTCATCTCTGCTGAAACTCATTGCTGTTGAGCTGCTGGAAGAAGTGTCTGAACCTTTCAGTCTGTCACAGGAGTAGACAGTGACTCACATCCCAAAAAATTCTACATTTGATTAAATAAATGATATCTGTCAAAGTACTCCCTAACAATAAGTTTTCTGTAAAATAAAAATAAGCTTCTAATTTATGTATAGTTTCTGCAGTTGTCAGTAGATCCTGCTCCACAAATTCTTTACATACTTTCAGTACAATCAGAAGCACTGGAATTTCTAAATTGTTTTTCCCAGCATTGCTGAAAAAACCCCGTGCAAAAAGTAGAAATAAGTACCATAAACCCCAGGAATCTCTGGAGAACATTAAGCTGCTCTTTTAAACAGTAGCAGATATAAGTAAAACTCAGTAACTGTTTCTATTCTACCATATTGGATGAAAAATCTGGAAAAAGGGATTATTAAATAGCATCCCAAGAATGAGAGCAGATTGATGGATTTCAGCCACAGAGCTATCTGAAAGCTGTTGAAGAAAAAAGACGGGACAAATTATAAAATAAACTCTAAGACCTGAAGTGAGTGTTGCAGCCAGGGCTGAAGAAATCCACGTCTCGGGCATAGTTCAGTCTTGGCTGAGGGCTGATCCCACAAGCCCTCAGTAGGCAAGAGACCACAAGGCTGGAAAGGGGAAAAAAATGTGGGTTTTTTTGTTGAGACAGTATGTATACCTTTCTACATACATGTATACACATACACACGCTCTCCTGTCTTTCTTTTGTACTTTCCCTGCAGTTCTGTGTTTTTAAGAAAACAGTTTTAATGTTTGCTGACAATATTGAGGTGAAAAGCAGCAGCGGTGAAAGTATTTCTGTTGTCAGAGTGCACTTTTCCCAGATTCTTTTTATTGGAGTTAAAAGTCATGCAGATACCAAGTGCTGAACAATCATGCTTGCACCCTTAAAAAGCCATAATTTGTGTTTCAACATCAGGAGACAAAGATAATAATGCTGTTCCATGTAGTTTGGTTCTAATTCTGTATGAGGTGGTACTTTAATGCTTGTCTGTAGCTGTGAGGGGTGTATGCGGACGGGCTTAAAACAAGAGCTGAGCTGCTCCTGTAGCTGAGTGAGTGCTGAGCAGGCGGCCGCTCTTCGCAGGCACCCCTTCCTTCAAGGGCTAACGAGCAGAAGTGAGCTCATAATTGATACCAAGACATGAGACATTCAGTGTGAGGAACAGCTGTGTGCCACTGCAAGGCTGAAAGTAGTATTTTATTCTGCAGCTTGCTTACTTTTCCATAATGTCTGTCCCTTTCTCCCAGGGGTCTGTTAACTCTGCTTCCTGAAAGTGTCCGCAACCACTGATAAGCCAGAGCTCTGTGCTTTGTGTAAACGCTGCCTTCATCTTAGAGGTTTGTTCTTTTTGTTAAAATGAAGGGTAAGGAGGTAATTATTAAAGTTCCTAGAAGAGTCCAAAGTTACTACTTTGATGTAAAAGAAATTAACAAAAGACTGGGAGCAAAATTTTTAACACAGAATTGGAAGCATTTATTTGGATTGTTGATGGCTTAGCGAAACTCAAGGAGGACTAATTGCACTCTATGCTTACCAGTTCTCTTACTGGGATGCGTTCGTCCTGTCACTGCTTTCCTGGGTCAGCCCCTGGACTGTTTGTTGTGTGATGGAACTGTAGAATCCCACTTCTCCTACAGTTGTGCCAAACATACTTGTTTAGGCTTTTGAAAGGGTATCCCAAGTCAATTTTCCGTAGGAGACTGTTAATTGGTACCACTAACCATACGTTGCAGCGTTGTGCCTGCTGTCCAGGTCTACACTCATGTGGATGGAAGCATAGAGGTCCGGAGAGAGAGAGTTCCTGACTGAGACCAGCAATTCCAGAGAAGTAGTAGATATTTGGAGGGTGTTAGAGCTCTTTGAGTGGCATAGTGTCCTCTGGCTGGGCTGCAGGTCCTGGGGCAGAGTGCGGGTGAGGGTGGAGGGAGTTTTGGCTGGCGAGGTGGCAGCAGGGGGAGCTGGTACTCCATGCAGTCAAGGAGAGGGGTCTCCTTTGCCTCCTTCAGCAGAAACAGGGTCACCTGAACAGCCTGAAACCTTTTTCTGACAGATGCAGCTCTATCCATCATAAAAAATAACATGGGATTTTTTGGAAAGTTTAAACTGATCACTGAAAAATGCCTCTGTCAGGATGCTAAATGTTCAGTAGGTGAAACTGCCTTTGTTAGATTTGCCATTCTTTTGGGTGTGTTTGCAAGTCTGCAGCTTTCTAAGATTTGAGTCACCCTAAGGTTTGGAGGAAGAAGCAGTTTGTTTTCCTTGGTCTAATGTCTGTGCTGGAGCAACCAATATGTGGTAAATATACATCAAGAGAGGCAGCATATTGAGTGCATTTACATACAGATCTGAAAACATGGTGTACGTGTGTCTATGTAAATATATATTTCTATATGCTGAAGATAGCAGATCCTTGTGGTGGGAAAAGTGCATGTAATGGCTGCCCCAGCAGATACCTCTCAGGCTCTGATTTAAACGTGGAACTCCATTGTCAGCAGTGATGAGCATTTCTATTAAATGCTGTGTAGCAATTAGTTTGATCTATCAGGTACCGTTTGACTGTTCCTTGTTTATTTCTGCAGTGGCCATGGATCCCCGTTTGCAGCAGCAGGAAGATTGCTGTGTTCAATTCAGGCCAGCTTATTCCTAGCCTTTGACTGTGATTTTTATGAGCTATTTTCTTTATTGCAAACAGTTGATTTCAGGTCTGAGCAAACTGTGCACTGTAGGTAAATGTGGGAATTTGCGTACAGATGGAAGTTTTCACTTGCATAAAACTTCAGCCTGAACTTTGCCTGTCGGTTGTATTGAGCAGATTTTCAGTGCTGTTGTAGCCATTTGTGGGTGCAGTGGTCTGTTAATCTAAATGCTCTGTTCTCCATTTCTTTGTGCTCCTTTTACACCCTTTTAATTCTACTTACTTCATAAGATTGCACCCAGGGTCTGCCAGTGCAAGTTAAAAGGGAGTAAGGTTCCTCTGATGAATGGATTTGGAGGTGGGGTTCCTGTAGTGTTACTTTAGGTGACACCTGAGCCTGGAAGAGGGTTGTTGAAATCATGCAGCTTCCTTGGAGGGAGAGTGAACTCAAGGAACTGAAATCAGTCACATTCAACTAAGTACAAGTTCCCTGAGTGGGTTCTGTGCTGATAGCACTCAAAATTGTTGAAATATCCTGGCACAGATCCCGTTTGGAGCAGAAGTCGGAGCCTTCAGTGTCTGCATTGTTTCTCTGTTCCAAAGCCCTGATCCAGAGCACATGTGGAAACTTTCCAGGCCGTTGTGAAGTATTCATTAGTACTGGTGCAGCTCAGGAGATAGTTCTGCATGGGCAAGCTGAGAGAAAATGAGAGAGGAGTGATAGAAAATCTTGGTTTGTTGGTAATATTTTCAATGTACCAGGAAAAAAAAAAGGTAGCCCCCTATTAAGTGCACTTTGTCCCTGCCTAGCTGGGGTAGGAAGAGTTTCCTTTATATATATATAAGGAATATATATGTATATATATACATATCCAGGAGAGCCTACTCGTGAACACACTGCATACTCACCTGCTTACTTTAGGATGATTAATGATATTTAAAAGCATATGTTCTTACAGGTCATCTATGTTTCTTTCTCTCTTTTTAAGATACAGCCTAAACTTTGAAAATAGAGCTGCAATGCTTGTTGGCCTTAATGGTTTAGATGGATTAGAATCCTAGGATAGTTTGGGTATTTAAAGGTCGATGCCAGATGAACGATGCAAATGCCAGTACAACATGACACCATTTACGGGGTGCTGGAGGGGAGGGCTGTTGTCTGCCGGAGGCGCTGATGCTCTGCCAGCCCACCTGGTTGTTCTTTGTGGTTGTTTTAGTGGGGAATCCAAACTGGTAATTCAAAGCCGAGTTACTGGGGTGGATTCCTTGAAGTGCAAGATTTTTTTCGAGGGCAAAGTGTGATTTTTGGCACATAAGTTCCATGGTTTCTGGAAAGAAGAAAAGTGCTTCAGTGTTTTTGACTATGCTGCTGTACACACGGGGGTGCTCAAGCTATAGCTCATGTCGCTGGCGGTCAGAGCTCTGAAATCCGGGGCAGGCAGGCCTCCCATCAAAACCCTTTTCTTCTTCTTTCATCTTGATGCTGTTTCAGAACTTAATCAGCTCATCCCTTTGCAGTGTACACTGCTTTTCCACCTCACTGCCGGGTCCCTTTGAAGTAGCCGGGTTTTTAAGGGCGCCAATCTCAACAGTAATGCCAAGGACTTTGCCGGCTGCTCCCACTCCGTGTGCTGAGGATGCCAAGTGGGAGCTGGCAGGTGTCGGGACAATCCCTCCTAGGGCCCAGTTGTCTTTGCAAAGCCGGCCGTCGGTGCAGCCGTGTGGCCAGCTGGCAGGGGAACTCTTGCTTTATTCACTTGTTATTGTTGGACTACCTGCATTTCATCGATCTGACTTAGTTCTAATGGTGAAGAAACCACCCCTCCTTCCTTTGAAGCTCAGCATAGCACTAAGAGTGACAGCAGCTGCTGCTCCCAGAAGAGAGGGCTGTTCCTTGATTTTTAATGTTTGAGGGATTG
>JAOXNH010000031.1:1360193-1371079 GCA_028566575.1 Bartramia longicauda
AGAAAAATACAACAGGCAGGGTAAATGCTTCCAAAACTAACAATCTTTTAGAAAAATAACCCCGTTCTGGGGAGCAGCAGACTCAAGCTCTTTATTAGTCTGATGCTTGCATAACGTGACTGCTATTAATTTCAGTAATATTTATTGTGCCAACTCGAGTTGTAAAACGTATAGCATCTTCTTCTTCTGTTTGGTTTTCTTCAAAAATATTTTTTGGATGGTCTTATATCCCACTAAAAATTCCATACTTCTGAACGGTGTCCCTCAAGGGTGGCCCTGGTTGGTCACTGAGACCGAAGCATGCACCAGCCTTGGCTCCCTCTGCCGTTACCTTGCCCACAAGGGTGGTGGGTTGCCTCCCTCAGTGCCACCGTGGCCGGTTCCTGGCTGCCTCCACCCACCCTTTCGTGGGATGCTCCTGTGTGGGCACAGGATAGGCCAAGGCCAACCACATTCCTCTTCTAGAAGAGGCTACAGGAGGTCCTGACCCTCAGGGGGTGTCAGTTCTCTGCCAGTATTCTCATAGTGTATCCACAGCCAGTGTAAGTGATCTTACCAGCTATTATTTTTTGATTCCTTCCTTCATTCATGATGTGTGTGCTGAACTGGCAACTTACAAGGAAATGCAAATAGTAGAACTGAAGAGACTGGTTTGCTTCTCCCCAGCCAGAAAGTTTCATTTTTGGGCAACTGTATTACAAGCCAAAGGAGCAAAGCCCATGAGACCTGAAAAAGGCTGGTGCCTGTGCCCCTTCCACTTCCCATCCAAGCAGATGGGAGCTGGGCTGTTGCTTGGGAGCTCTCCTCTGCCTCTGTGTTTTATAAACTGTGCAGAACTAGCAAATGGGCTGTCTGAAGCACAGGTGTATTTTATAAAACCCGAGGCTGTTCAAAAAGCATCTGTTTGCTTAGGGACTTGGATGATTTTGCTTGAGGAACCTCTATTAATCAATGAAACTGCCATATGTAAACACCAAGTTTTATACAGTGATTCTGCAGTTTATATATTGCATAATTACAAGTTTGGGTTTAGAATTGTTGAATTTACACAATTCCTCTATTAAAACTTGCAACAGGGAGCCTTCTGGAGTGCTTTCCAGCATTTGCTGCGGAATTGCACTGGTATTTCTTATCCTAGAGAAAGCCTGAATGCGAACCGGCACACACGGCGTTAATGAAAGCATTCTGGAGTTTTGAGATTATTTTCTTTGGTGACAGAGTGTCTGTTTGCAATAGCCATCTTTATTTGCAAGGCATGCGTGGTCAGAGGGTTCTTGGTGTCCTCGCAAGAGCAGCCCCAAAAGCAGCCAACTGGATGATTTAGAGCCTATGCTGTTATTACTGTCCCCAGCCTCCAGCCAGCATCATGAAACCGCAAGAATCCAACAAACAATAGGACTGGTTTGGTAAAAAAGATTTTTTCCTAACCCTGAAAGATGTCTTTTGTTGTCCTTCAGAGAATGGGGAGGGAGGAGAATTCCACTGTGTTGAGTCCAGTCTCGAGGGAGCAGAGGAACGTGTGTCTTCTGTGCGGTGGAGCAGGATGGCAGCGTGCTGTGGTGTGACTTCTCCTCATCTTCCAAAACGAGTTCCTGCCCGTCCTGTGCTCATCTCCTCACTGGTGAGAAGTTAACATCGTGCCTTGCCCAGTATTGTGTACATTTCATGGGCTACCATCGACTGTAACCCAGAACTGCTTGGAGGTTTCCAAAACTACTTGGATATCCTGGTAAAGTTTTGGGTTACACGGCCTGATTTGAATATTCCCCGTTCTTTCTTTGAATATTCCCGTTCTTTCTGAAAACATTTTTTCAAATAAAATAGAAGTAAGCAGATTTTTATTTTGTGGTAAGTAAAAGAAAACCGTTTTCCAGGATGCAAGTGCAGTTTGAAAAGCCCTGTCTCGTTTTATACAAAATTAAAAGCAAACATTTTTAGGACAAAGTCAAACCAGAGTCTTAATGAACCATAGTTTTAGCACAATTTGAAAAATGTATCCCATGGAATTCTCATTGCAACCCAACATCCAAGAAGAATTGAAGCAGCTGAAAGGAAACTGGAAGTTTTAGTGTTTGGCTTCAGTTGTGTCTTTTTAAAACTTCTAATTGCTCCTTTCAGTTGTCTAAAACTCATGGAACGTGGAGGAAAGAGGTGACAATTAGCAATAGCTTAAGTGAGATGATGCTTAAAAGAGTCAACCTCTCCAGAGCCTTTCCTATCTTAAAAATGTGGAACTGAAATTTTTAAAACGTTTCTGTTATATGTTAGGAAAGAAGGGCTGCAGTTGATTTCCGCGTTACGGAGCGCAGATGAGCCATCAGGAATCTGTCAAAGATGTTTTCCATTTCCACCGGAGTGGCTTCCCTGGCACTCCCTGTGTAGCCAATTAAGCCCTTAACGGTTTCGCTGCCATATTGGACGCTTAGTAGAGTCTTGCAGCTGCTAAGTCATGCAAAGCCTGAAGATCTTACAGCCTAAAATACTTTAAAATAATGGTAAAACACTGAAACCAAACCTTTCAGCTCTGTAGAGGAAAAGTCATTGGCATTGCATGCTCTCTGTCTGATAAAAAACTTTAAAATTTAAATGTCCCGGTAAAATCTTTAGAAAATAAAAAGAACAGAGATTGGCATAGTGGTGTGGTGTGGAACCAGCATTTCTTGGCTGTGTACGAATTCTTTCAAAGAAACATTTGGAAAAGTTCTTTGCAGCATTTTTGTTGTGTTTTCTTCATCAGTTTCATTGCCGAAATAATTTAATGTGGGTTGAATTCTTGCTCTCCCTCATTCTCTTTAACTCCTTTGACATGAGCATCTCGTCTCAAAGAAGGCAAGTTTTATCTGTTAGACAATTCAGGCTCTTTATTTGGAGCATAATGGCAGGAACTGTAATGTGCTGTAGCCCAGATTTCTAAGGCTCCGGACCAAAGCTTTACATCCTGTGGCTCAGGGACCTTTCTGCTGCTTCGGTGGGGCAGAGTGAGACTTAAATATCAGTGGTTCGAGTGGTTAGTGAGCTGTGTGGCACCAAACTCAGTAATAGTTTGGAATTTCTGTTGGCAGTGCTGGGTTTTTTTAAGAGTAGAACAGATAGTTGTCCATCTGGCCTAATATCCCAGTTCTGGATGCTTTAACGTAAGGTGCTAATCTTCCTTTCCGTAATATACTGTTAATTATCTAACACTGTAGCCATGGAGGGGTTGGAGCAGAGGGGATTTCTTTCTGATCCCGGCTGGTGATCACCTTATGCCGTGGTGATAAGGATTGATAGCCCCAATAGTGCTTATATAAGGTAACAGCAGTTGATATTTATTCCTTTTCATAATGGGGATTGTGTTTATATTTTGCAGTCATCAGCCAGATGAGCTGGAATCTTACAAATATTCCAGCAGCTTTTTGAAGTCTGCGCACTGGTTTGTCTCCATAGTCTCATTCACTCTCCTGCAAGTCCTGTACGTTTGCTTAGACCCCAGCAGAACTGATCCTCTCCCGTATCGGTGAGACCTGGGTCTGTTCATCCATAATGAATAAAGTCCTATTATGTCTAACAAGCTTGACCCCAATCCTCCCACACATGACACGCAGTGCTCCATCTGGACAAATTTCAGTAATATTGTTCTTCGCTCTGAAGAGTCTCTGATTTTCTGAATGTACCCCACTCTGAATTTTTCGTGAGCCATGAGCACAGGCAGTTTTTATTTGCTGGCTCAATTCAGGAAGGGCTCAGAGAAGTTGTGGTGGCCCTGTGCTGGTCTGCAGTGATTCCAGGTGTTTTGTGGGAGGTGTCTCCCATTGGTCTGGAAGAGCCATCGGTAGTTGGGATTAAATATTGTGGTTTCCACGGCTGGGATTTCTTTGCAGAAGCAAGCTCTTGATCTCCCCTTCTAATTTACTAATGCTCTCACTTCCTCCTGTTTTTTGGATTCCTTCCAGTCTCGTCTTAGCAGCAGCTGTGACCAAATATGTGTCTTCATTAAGCTCATTTTGTAAATCATTTGCTGTATCCCTTTTTGAATACTGGAATGACACCCTGATCACAGTTGTCTCTTCCAGATTAATAGGCACTGGAGATGGAATTTTCTTGCACCGGGATGTGAATGAACAAACAGAATTTAGTTCTTGTCTCGTTTGTGCTTTCTTCCTCCCAGTGCCTTTGGCTGAAGCATCTGGGCAGTTCCGTCTCTACTCTTAGAAAGCCAAAGTCAATGCCTTCCTTATCTCCGAGGGAATGCAGGGTCGGACAAGGCCGTGTGTCGCTGGAATCCAGTGATGTCCTGACTTTGCAGGAGAAAAACAAGATTTGCAGCTTTGGCAGCACCCACCACACTCTTGCCTTAGGTCCTCAAGATTAAAAGAAAGCGCTGTTGGTGACAACAATATCTTAAGTGCCATTACGCTTCGCAGGGCAGGGTTCCTGTTGTCCAAAGGAGATCAAAGGTGCCAGAGAGAAAGCTGGCTGTCCACATCCAGGGAACCGGGCACAACTGGGACCCTGTGGCTGCGATGCCTGTGAGCCACCCCCATGGCACTCCAAAGCAAGGTGAGCCTGCTGGAGGCTCACAGGGAATACTCGAGTTAAAGCAGAGAGGGAGGAATTGTTGAGGAGAATGAAATGCCAGAACTCACAGAGTTCCTTGAGACACTCCTAGCTCAGGGTGAGTCCAGAGTCAGAGGTACTCTAGATAACGGAGAGACTGAAAACGAGGATAGTTTTTATTTTACTTTTAGTTTTCTTTTTTTGAGGTGACATTTGTAACGAAACGAGAATGTCTGTACTGACGGTTATCTGTCTCACCTGCAGGCAATAACTTAGGATGTCCTTGTGAAGTTCCCTGTAAATATGCAGTGATCCCTCCAGACTTGTGTCAGGAAATCTTACGCACCTGATTCCGAATCGGGTGTTTATTTCTTGCTTGTAAATAGTTGCAAATGGACCTGATTTTAATTCCTGTGAACGTTGACAAACTCTTCTGAGAGGCGTTGGTTGGCTTGCTGATAGAAAAAGAAGCAATTACCATTTCTCATGCCTAATTTCATTTTCTCTAGTTCACTTTCATGTATTGCAAACCCAGTCCCAGGAAGCCTGATCCATAGCAGGGTTCCCAGCAGGGCTCAAGTCCATCTCATGTTCTTTTCTTTCCATGCTTCTGGTGAAACCAGCATCCGCCAGGAGCTGTACAATCCATTGTCAATCCATACAGGGGCTGTATGGAGAAGTCTCCAATACTGTGGGCAGCCACCCAGAAGGGAAGGGGTGAGGGCGTTATCCTTGGGTATTTCCCCGCTCTGCTACAGGCTGGTACCACACTGTGTGGCCTCTGCATCGTTTCCAGCGTGACGCCGCTGAAATGACACCACCTCCAGCGTTAGGTGACCTAGTCGAATGCTTTTCATCTCTGCAGAATATCTCCAAATCCACTGAACTCAAAATGGGGCCCAGTATTGTTTGTACCTAGTTTTTTCAGTCCTTTGACTTCCCTTCTATTTTTTCAAATCAGAACAACATGGGAGGCCTTTAATTTTCTGCGTCAGAACTGGCGATGGGATAAAATCTAAACTTGTTTGCCTTTTTCCAGCATGTGTTGCATTCACAGACCATGAAGAAGTCTCTATTCTACCAGGGCCATGGTAACCACTGCCAGATTTTCGCTTGATGGACCAATTTTCATTTTCAGTGCTATTATCAGACTGAAAAACAATCCTTTTATATGCCAAACCTGGCCCTCGCTCTGATTGCTACTAGGATTGGCAAACATTCCAGGAATCTCATGTTCTGACTTTATTCCAGCATTCCCCAGTGATTCAGTTATTTCTTAGAAAAATGTGTTCCATTTGAAATGAAACACCGGCCATGGTAGTGTGTGTTTGTGTAGCAGCTCTTGCCCTGAAAGATCCCAACTGATGCTCCTGTCCATGTGTACTGGATCCTGTCCTCATTAGCACAGCAATTGTGGTGTGACCAGGGGTATTTCCCACTTTTCCAGTGCAGTTGTTGGGGCTGGAACCAGCAGGAAAATGAGGCCGCACAGCGCTTGGGGAGAGGGGCAAGGATGAGGGAGTCCGAGGAAGACCTCTCCCTCCCCTTCTTTCTCTGCTTGAGAAGTGCAAGATGTTCCTCGGCAATTAAATGTGACGAAAACTGCTGTTCTATCTCACCCGAGGTCAGCAGTCTCCCTCTCTCTCTTTAATGGGGTGTACGGCTGGATTAGGCGCTGTTTAAGATAAAAACCTAAGCTTCTAGAACTTAGCATCCTCCAAAAAGCCGAGTCAAGCGGAAGTTCAAGGTTTGTTGGGAACATGACCTTTAGAGAGCGGAGTCAGCTCTGGAGGAATAAGGCATTCCTCCTTCCCAGTGAGGCTTCCCAGCCTGGCTTCCTCAGACTCGGGGCACTTGTTACCCACAGCCCGGAGAGTCTGTGCCTGACCCCCACATCCGGGAACATGGGTCCGGTGTGCGGAGCCCGGTTACGCTGCGGGGCCATAGAGGCCTTTGGCAATGCAGGTCGTTAAGTAAATACTGGATCGAGTGACTGGGGGGTTGTTACTCCGGGTTGTCTGCAGGACTGGAAGCTTGCCCTCAGCAGAACTTGAGGCAACCTTTTTGGGTTATGTCATGCTTTGCGAAACTTTTACAGATAGTAAAAGATCCTCCAGGGTAGGAGGTAGGGAAAGTGTTTGGGCTTTGGGGTTTTGTGGTTTTGTGGTTGGTTTTTTGCGTTTGGTTTTTTTGTGAGGGTGGGTGGTTTTTTTTTTTTGGTTGGATTTTTGGGTTTTTTTTAGTTAAAAAGTTGTAATTGTCATATGCAGGTCTGCTAGGAAGCTTTGGGCCTTTTTTTGTTTTTTCCTTTGAGGCCATATTTCCATTCTGCCTGCTGGTATATATTCATACTCACTTGACTTGGGCATCTGGGGTAAGTTCTGAAAGGCAGCCAAAGAGACAAGCTGACAGAAATGAGACATAGGTATCTTATTTTTGGTCTGTGCCCGTATAGGATGGGCACACACTAACAGTAGGTGCTGTGGTGTCTTTATTTCCTCGTATTGATTTCTCTCAGGTACACAGGAAAAATGCCTCGTCATTCCATAGAATAGTAATTTCCTTGTCAGCCTTCGGCTATAAAAAAATGTGAGCTTCTTTCAGGCAAACTTCTTGTATATCCAGGCAGATTGATGCATCTCTTCATCCCGAGACTGACACCAACATCAAAAGGTTTATAGCAACTTGTGCCTGTCTCCTGCTCAGGTTCAGGTGCATGACTCTGTCGCTTGTTGTGCGGTTTGCGAGGGCTGGCAGTGTATAAAGAGAAAGTGCCATTTGTTTTATGTGGAAACTTAGCTGCTCCAGAGTCAGCTATAGTAACGCTGGAAAATATGATCATTATATTTTGGTAGCAGAGGTAGAACTGGGCCAGCCCTGGTGGCACCAAGCTGTGGTGCACGGTGCCCAGGAGCACACGTTGCCAAATCGTATGGAGCCTGATCTTGGGGCTGGAAATGGGAGGAAAATCAGGGCAGAGCTGATGCCGGCTCCGGTGATGTGTCTGTCTGTCTGTCCCTTCCCAGGGAAGGCGGTGGGAGTTTTGTGGGAGGCTACAGAAGTAAGTGTTTGTGCACCCAGGTCCAGAGCCGCCGAGGGATGGATGCGGGAGGACAGAGCTGCAGAGCAGTCGCTGTAGCAAACTCCACCCCAGCAGGAAGCTCTCTCCCATAAGGATGTTATTACTGTCCTTGCTGGGGTACGGAGCATATCGTTAGCACAGTCTCCATCTCCTCTCCTGGTAACCAAAGTCTGGGGGGGGTTGCTGCGCTCGGGAGAGGTTTCCACACAGCAGTCTCTTTATTGGTGTTTTATTTGGAGCGGGTAAGCGGAAGGGGGCTCGGTTCTGGGTAGGGAGAAGCATGTCAGAGACATATGTTAGCTTCCAGCATCTACAGACATGGGGCTTGTCTTCACTAAAACCACATCCCCAGCTACTCCCTAAAAGGCCCTTTTATCAGAAGTATTGCAAACATGGGAGCTGTCAGCGATCCTGCTCTGACGGCCTTCCCGCCGCTCCTGGAGAGCCGGGACCTGGAATGGCAGATGGAATATGGACAAAAGTGCTGTCTGCCCCTCTCTGTGTGTGCTGCCCTCTTGCTCAGGCCCAGTTCCTCCTCAGATTTAGAATATTTCATGGAGGTGCTCTCTGGGACATCGCTGTTGTGTGTGCTGTGTGCTGAACTGGAGGTGCTGAGTAAACGAAGGCAAGGCTGGAAGCTTTGCAGAATTCTCCGGGGCTGGAGATTTTGATATCCTTTTCTGCTTTGTTGTGATTGCCGTTTCGGGGAGCTAGGAAGCAGATAGTAATCATTTACTTAGTAGAAAATTAGATCCTTAGATAAGGTTTTGTGGAGTGGCAATGAAACCTGGCACAATCTTATTCATTAATTGATTTGTCAAGGTTTTATAATTTCGATAGAGCTTTATTAAATTCTCCTCACACCATCTTGCTTTCGTCCCTCTTAGACTGCAGGGGTCTGTTGGAAAGGTCTCTGGTCTTACTCTGCGTTTCTCCTAGTGATGCTAAAATGAGTTGATGTTAGGACTGCTGTGCTAACAGACAACTCACATTGATGCTGGCATTTGAAGACAGCAGAATATTACAAAAATCCTGATATTTCACAGTTTAAGCAACACATTTTCAGATTTTAATCCTGATTTTTTTGCAGATTTCATTCAGATCATCTGCACTTTACTGTTAATGAGAATCTTGTTTCAATAGAAAGTTGTTTAAAAATAATTGTGAGAAACAACTGGAGCAATTTCAATTAACCAGCTGTAAGGATATTTCTGGAAAGCCGACAAACACAAACCCAAGACTCTTCCATGGTTCCTTCCTTAGAAAAAGACCGATTCTAATGATTCTCCAAGTTGCAATGAACTGTGTGTCAAAAGGGTGTCTTGACTTTATGAGGTTCCTGACTGCAGCCACGTGACCTTCCTGATTTGGCAAGGAGAATTTTAACAAGTTTATGATGGTTCATGTGAATCCATCCCATATTTGGTCTCTCTTGCTGCTGGGGAGCTCTTGCTCTAAGTAGCTTAGGTAGAACACAACTGTGTTGCCTGGAGAATGAAACGTAGCCAGGAGACACAGGATTTTTAGGTGAGTTCATGAAAAACCATCCAGAGCTAGATTTTTTGAGTTGTTTTTTAAATACACTACAGCCATCTGCATCCTCCCCAGCAATGACAGCAGAACATTCCTTTAGCTGTTACATGGGGCAGGATCCCCTTTCACAAGCGTTCGAATGTGCAGTCGGTCCAGACGTCTGAGCTGCTGGAAAAAAAGCAGAGGAACCATGTGATTTTTATTTTTATTTATTTTTTTTTTAAATCAAGATGCTCTGGATTTGTGGGATCAAAGGCATTTGGACACCCTGCAATGAGCGGATAGTTTGTAACTAAAGAAAGAGATTATTTCAGATACCAACAGAATGGAGCCAGCGAGGCAGCTGTTTTGATGCAGATGGCACGAACACTTTACAGCCCGTATAAAACCCTTGGAGAAATATTGCAGTAAAAAATCCTTTCCAATGTGCTCTTGGAGCATGTCAGCAATCGATGGGTTGATACAATATAATACTTTAACACAGCAAAATCCAATTATTAAAACAGGATTAGAGATACTCTGACATGACGACTGAAGCATTCTGCTTTGGGTTTTTGATCATCAGACAGTTCTGGGATTGCAGGGTTAACTCTAAATGTCCTATTTTGCCACTATTCATTGACGGTTGCAAATAGCTAAGTTTAAAAAAAAAAAAAAAGAAGGAACAAAAGAGGTTTCAGATATCACAGTCTGTTCCAGGAACGTCCGCCAAGTCTCCAGAAAACCAAACTTAGTAACTGAAACTATTAAAATCATAAAGTTTTATAGATTTTTCATTTTATTATGCTTTCATCCTGAGGTATTTAATAGAAGGCGTTACACACAGGATGTCATACCCCTCTCGGGCTGTATGGGCAAGGTCACTGTATGAGTGGCAGCAGTTTTTACAGCAGACCCTGCTATCAAGGTACCATGGTGCCTCCCTCTGAGGTGTCCTCTGTGCCACTTGGGGTCCATGATACACCCTGGGTCGGTGCCACCACGTGTTTTCACCCTGGAAAATGCTGTGCTCCCAGGGATGTTCTTCCTTCTGCAAAAGCTGGGGGGAAGGTAACAAATAGATAAAGCAGGTTCTTGCGGGACTGCGGATGGAGCATGCCACATGGTTTTTGAATAGTAGTTGAAAAGACCCAAATAGTTTTCCATGACTGGTAGGGCTTCAGTTAATGCTTTCCCTTTGTGGAAGAAGAGTGTGGGACAAGAAAGAAAACAGACTCCTTAGATAGAGTAAACTTTGCCCATTAGCAGTTCTCTCTGGCAGTTAAGAGTAAAGGAAGATGTGTTATTGCCAAACAAATCCAAAGGCAGTAGCGTAATAAAAAGAGGGATGGGCTGGGTGATCAGAGCATTGGTAGAGACTCCCTCTTTTTTGATTCTTTTCTCTCTCTCAGTATGTCAGTTCGACCAGATCCTGTCCTTGCTGTGTATCTGGGAGATTCAGATTGGATATTAGGAAAAATTTCTTCACCGAAAGGGTTGTCAAGCCTTGGACCAGGCTGCCCAGGGCAGTGGTGGAGTCCCCATCCCTGGAGGGATTTAAAAGCTGGGCAGAGGTGGTGCTGAGGGCCATGGGTTAGTGATGGGTTTTGTCAGTGTTGGGTTGGACTCCATGATCTGAAAGGTCCCTTCCATCCTGGATGATTCTGTGATTGTATCCCTGTGTGAAGAGCTGGGAGGATGCTAAGCTGCGGTGAAGCACCAGCTCTCCCAGTCCTCCCTGTCCCCTCTCTATCCC
>JAOXNH010000031.1:1383874-1394466 GCA_028566575.1 Bartramia longicauda
ATTCCTTTTCTTGGTGTCATTAGGTGTTGGTACCTGATGGGAGAGGCTGAGGGCAGGCGTGAGCGGAGCCCAGAGCGTGGTACCAGTACAGGAAAGAAGGCAGAGTCTCTGCTAAAAGCGTGAGAGCAACTGGTCTGGAGGAGCTGTCTCTTCTGGCCCGGGGTGAGTGGAAAAGCATGTAAATCTAAGAAAACCAGGTATTGTTTCCTTAGGAAAGTTTGCTTAACTAATGTACTTAATTTGCCAATGGTTATCTTTAAATTAGAGCTACAATCCTTTGGCTGATTGCTTCAAGATGTATTTATTTTTCCTGTAAGAACTCTTGAATCCCAGGAGAATCCCTCTAAACATCTGTTCTGGCTTCACTCAAGATAGCGATGGGTGGCTCTGCGACACCATAATTAGAGAGGGCTGCTTGATTAACCAGGGTCCCTGTCCCTACCTGCTGCCACCTTTTTCACGTGAGCAGCTAAAGGCATCCCACAGTGAAATGAATGCATCCGTTCCGTGCTCTGAAACGGGACTCAGGGCTTCTTTCCCCAGCACATCCTGGATTTCAGTGAAGTCTCAAGTTGAAAAGCTTAGATCATGCGTACGAGCAGTGAACTTAGCAAAGTGGTCACGTTCAGGGTGCAAACATGGCCTTTTAGACCAAGCGTATTAAATATCTGCTTTTTGTGTTAGATCCCTTCATGTGTTAAGGAAGTTGCCTGAGCAGAAGGAGCCGCTCACCCCAGCGCTGCTTCGTCTCTCGCCAGGCTGTGGCCACATGCTGTCCGGGGGCACAGGGGGCGTTTGTGGTTTGTGTAGCTTAAAAAATATATATATATATCTGCTAAAAACTCTGCTACTTTGGTGCTTAGAACAATTTAGTTTCTTTCAAAAAATGTAAAACTCATATTTGTCAGAACTATTTTTTTCCACTACTTTAAACACCTGGATGTTAAGGGCCTGCTGTTTCCTTAGTTTATGTTGTAACATCTAATTGCTTTTATGCAGAATCTTGGGAAATCATCATGGATTAAGTTTGTGGTTTGGTGTGTGTGCAACGAATTCTATACATCCTGTGACAAAATTCCCAAATGCTCAGTGCTGATCTGATACTTCTCTATGAAAATGCCAGCCTGTTTTCCCCGTGCTCGAGTGCCGGTACCAAAAGGTACGTTCTGAAATGACTCTTCCTTTCTGCTTTCCAGATGCCCTTTCTCTGCCCTCTCCTCTTTTTTGGGTTAGTCTGAATGCTTTTCAAGAACCATCCAGGATGGCCCTCCAGTAATAAAAATGTAGGGAATTGGGTGACAAGATCATCTAATTATTTATGTTTCTGTTTCTTTCATTCCTTCAATTTAAGTGCCTGGTGGCAAGACTTAAGCCAGAGGAATAAGTAAGGGTAGGTGTTTGTGTTATGAGGGGGTGTTGGTGATGGGCGTCTGCCGTGCATCTCCTGGACCTGACTCAAACTGACCTTCTCCAGCGCTTGGTGCTCATTAAATTGGACTCGTGAGAAATTGTGCTGGAAAACTTGGAGTTGTGTCTGGACTCTCCCAAAGCAGAGGTGCAGTTCAAGCAATACGTGTAAATCAAGGCTACCACACATTCACATTGGATAGTCCTGTTTGTGCTTGGCTGGAGGAACAGGGGCAGCTCCCTGTTAAATGGAAGTACTGCTTATGCCAAACCGGCTCTGCTAATGCCAGTGGCTAATTTCTAGTATAAAGAAAGAAAAATAATACCCTAGCATTATTTCATCATTGCTGCAGGTAGATGTGGGGGTAAGGGGCAGAATCTCTCACCAAGACACCGAGTCTTTTCTGTTGGAGAGCTGCTGCTGTGGAATGAGTTTGAGAGAGGAGGAAATTCCTTGCTACTGGCTGAATCCTTTGCGCAGGAAAGCTGGGTTTGCAGATGAAAGGGCTGAGTTTTTGAATTCAGACCCTCTCAGTAAGACATTAAATACACGAGAGGAGCCCTGACATATGGGCCGTGTTCCACAATTTCAGAGCATATTTCAGAATTAATTACGCTGACAAAATTGTATAAAGAGCAGCTCCAGACTCTTTTCTTTTTGGCAGCAGTGGGATCTGGCTGCTGTCTAGCAGATGAACATGTTTTTCTGGTTTTATTATTTTGGGCTTGGCTCACATGCTTACTGTACAGATGACTGGGGGGAAGAATTACCTACATTTATTAATCAGGCTTAAAATCCTTGCAATGGTCCCCAGGTTTTGCTGTGGTGCCCGGGGAGACGGGGGTCGGGAATGACAATGGGAGGGGAGAGGTGGGCGCGGAGCCTGGAAGGGGCCGGTGTTTGCAGCCGGAGCCGATGGCTGTCCGGGATCCAGAGGGCTGAGCTCTGGGCTGCGGAGGATTCCAGCCTGCTTGAGTCTAGACTAAACATTTTTGGATGCACCGAGCCTATCGCTCTAGCTCCGTCTTCTCTGCCAGGGACTAATTGGAGCTGATGATCGCCTGCCCACGAGAATTGTGAATTCCATTTGGAAGGTGCTTTTTTTTTGTTTTAAAAAAAGCATTTTACAGTTTTTGGCAGGAGGATGTTTTTGGCTCATAAAATTGCAAAAATACTTTCAGTGTAGATTCAGGTATAAATGTTAATATTCTCCAGGTTCCTTCATTTAAAAATGATGCCAATTACAAACAAACAAAAATCCAGCCCTCTTTCCAGTTTGGTTAACCAAGTTTACCTTCTATTTCTTTCTTTTCAGACTTAAGAAGCCATTTCCTTCAGGCCTTGTAATACGGGATGCATTTCTTTCAGTGCTCTTTTCCTGGGCTGTGGTTATACGCTTCTCCCACAGAATGTGAGTGTTTGGGGCGCGTTGGGAAGCCCATTGTGGCTCAGACAGGTTGTGTTTGTTCCTTCATTTCTTATAATACACTTCCCATGGATGGGCCTTTAAAGCTTCTGCTTCATACTGAGTTTTCAGCAGTGTGAACAAAAGGAAGGTGATGTATAGTGTAATATAATGGATTATAGGAATTATTTTCTTTGAAATTTTATGAGGAGATCGGAAGCATCTTCTTCTCATCCCATCTTCAAACTTGTCAGGAAAGGTACAGGAAGAAGCCTTAAGGGCAGATATTTTAATGATTGCCAATTGAACAAAGGGTTTTTTGAAGAAGAGGTATCCAAAGGCAATCATTGTTAAAACTAAGGGGGCTTTTGTGAGTTCTTTTGTGTATGTTTACTGAGATACAGTAAATCATGAAGTTTTTAATAATGCAATTTTAATCAATATACATTTCCAAATTGTTTTTAAATCATAACCAGGACCTGAATTAGCACCGAGGGAGCTGCAGAACTGCTGGAGTGTGAAAAGCAGAAACTGTGCAAAGGAAGACTCCCTCACTGTGTAAAGACCCCCAGGCTGCTGCCCCAGGAGGAGATGTTCCTCAGCATAAGGTAGCCTTGCTGTGCTTGGGGGGAGCTGGAGAGTTGCTGTGGGTCAGATGTTTGTGTATCGATGGCATTAAAGGCAAGATGAAGCACTTGCTGTCAGTGAAGGAACTGGCAGGTGAGTGTGATATGGTATTTGGGGTGTCGGGAGCCCTCGCATCTGAAGAAATCCAGAATTGCTGGTTTAAGTCTGAGTAGTTCTCTCTGAGATGACCGGTCAGGCTTCCCAGTATTGAATCTCTCTGGTTGCAGAAATCCTCCTGAAGCTGGTAACAGTTTAAGTGTTTGGAGTTAAAGGTTCTAATAATCACCATTGCCTACTTGGCAGTAAGAATCAGAAAACCATTGTCTTGTTGTGGTGGAGTTCACTCAGTGCGATTTCCGACAGTCCCAGCTCAGCTGTCTGGCTGAATGGGAAGAAGTGCAGACTCCAAGGGAAGTTCTCACTTACTCATGGCTTCATCATTTCTATGGTAAAGCCCGCCTTGTCCTGAGTCGGTTAGTTCTGGCTCCCTTTGTATGCCCCCTGCCATAACAGCTTCCTACTGGATTCATCCCTCCTCCTGAGGAGAGCAGGCTTCCTGCAGGGCACAGCAGCGAGTCTGCTCCCTTGGAGCACTGTGAAGGGACAAGGAGGACATGAGGTAGCACTGGCAAGGACTTTATCATTGATCTTGCCAGTAAGAACACTGGTTGCTTGGTTGGGTGTTTTTGTTCAGAGTCCTGCTCCTCCACTAAAGGATCCACGGACCAGTCCCCCAGTACCACCAGTAGCTTTCAGAGGAAGATGCTCACTGCTTTTGAGGAAATTTCAATCAGCTTTGTATTACTCGTGAAGAAGCTTTCAGGAGCAGTTGTAGCAAGGCTTAAAATCACAAGGAGATAAAACTCCCAACATCCCATGTTCCTCATGTTGGAACCTCTTGAAACCTCCCCAGCTTATTTCAGATCTCCTGTAGAGGTTTCTAGAGGAGGCTTTGGAGTGGTGTGGTGGCTCTTGCGGGGAAATCTTCTCCTGGAGGGTAATATTCCTGCTTACCCTGCCTCATCTGTGCCCTCTTACTTCTTGGAAAGACTTCTGAGAAAGTGGCAGCCGACTGACTCTAATAGGATCAGCCGCTCTCCAGCTTGGTAACCACCAGGAATCATTTGAGGAGGGGTGGACGAGGACTCACAAGCAGCACCATGTGCTTTGAGACAACTACCAGATTTTCTGAGTGCTCTCCAGCAGTGCTGCCCGTGTGGTGCTGTCGGAAAGGCTGTGGGACCTGGCAGGAGTCAAAGAACTTTTTTCAAGGAGCTGAGCTAATTGCTTCCCGTGAGTCCTCAGACAGTTGTGACGGGTGATTGCTCTCTCTCCTGTAAGGTCTTTTAAGTGCTGAATTTCATGAAACTTAAAACTTGTCTACCCTATTTGTTCGGTTTCTTTGCTGAGCCTCCAACAGTGAATTTGAAATTATGATGCTAACTGTATTTATAATGCTTAAAAACTTGTCTTCTTTCCCTTGGGTCTTCATATAGGAATTTGGCTCCTTGATGATCCTTCTCTACATGAGGGAAGTTGTTGAAGGTAAGTACACACAAACAGAAAGTGGGATCCGAGGAGGATTTTCTGAAAACAAAGGCTAATTCCAGTTTGTAGACTGTCATCTGCCAGTCCAGACAGCAGTTCCTCTTGAGTCAACACATCTCAGGCTTGTGGTCTTTTGACTGGCTTCTTGTGGATAGATTTCACATGCCTGCACTCACCATGAAAGTCCTAGCAAACAGTTGAGATTTGCCTGCAAGACTGTCTCAGCCATTTATCCGCCTTCCCCTGCCATTTCTGCTCTCCTCTCTGTGTCCCACCGGTGTCAGCTCCGTAAGTGAGTGGAATAAAGGCTGATGTTTGGTGTTCGATGGAGATGTTCAGTGTGAGGCTGGGGAAAGTGCCCGTATATTGCCAGGCCTTTATTGCTGCCTGGGAAAGGGCTTACACCTTGGGCCCACAGATTATTCCCACTCTCTTTCCCTGGGATTAGGGTGACACAAAATTTTTTGTAGCATAAAATTTGGCCATTTACTTTTTGCTTTTCATCAGACACCAGGTAAAAGTCAAGGTAAATGGCTACTCTTGTCATTGAACTTTTTTTTTATTTTCATTTTTTAGAGTCCAGGGCTAATGTTTAAATAAAGCCTTTGCACTCACTGGTAGGAGCTTAGGCCAGGTGTGTGCCCTCGGATCACATCAGCCCGGGCACGGAGGTGTTGGGAACAGCAGCAAATATCACAGGAGCTGCCGGGGGGCATTTCTCCCAAGCACTGATGTACAATCTCAGCCTGTGCTGGAGCCAAGATGGGTTTTAGCAGCAATTCTGTCACTCCCTGCCGTGCTCTGAGTCCAGTCGTGTCCTTTTAACGAGCAAAGTGGAAAATGCTGGAGAAACGCCATGTGAAAATACATAATGCCAAGATGAAAACTGTTGGGTTATGAGGATGTAAAAGACCTAAAACAATAACCCAACCATAATTTCTTCTCAAATAGTAGAAACTGTCACCCAAATTATATATATTAGCACCACTCCGTTAAAGTCAATGAACTTGTCTTGACTTAGACCAGCTGAGTGTGTTAACAGATGTACCAATGCCTGTTCTGTGGAGAGAGGGCTGTCAGAAATGCAATAATGTGGAACTTTTCCCTCCTCTGAACTCTTGGGCATAATTCCAGTTCATCAATTAATCATAATCATTCCATTAATCATAGCTCATCAAATTCAATATAATATATGTAAGATAAGAATAATATATAATAATAAAATAATTCTTAATTCTAAGATGGCTTTTTTTGGTGAACTCTGCTGGTGATAAAGCACATTCCTTACACTAAGGCAGGCTGTACTTGGGAGATGTGCAAAGCATTTTTTCTTACATAAACCTGGGGTTTAAAAAACCCCAGCAATAAAACGTAGAAGAGGCCCCTGTCACATGGTTTGAATTTGCCTGGCCCGCAGCCAGCAGCCATGGGTTTGGGTTGTGCAGCTCACAGGAGACACAGACCTTGTATTAAAACGTAGTTAACTTTGTTAAAAGGCAGCATGTACAGATAGTGTGTGATCAGGTACCAGATTGAGTAGAATTACCCTATGAAGACTGGCAAGAAAACTGCCGTGTGCATCCACGTGCCCTGGTTTGCTGTTTCTTTCTTTTCACTGCGCTTAAATGCACTCCCTGTTCTTATTTCTTCCAAAATGCAAAAAAGAAAGAAGAGATTTTACATCTTTCTGATAAAAACTGAAGTGCGTTGCACCAGAATTAGTCCATTTATTAGAAAAAGGTTTTAAGGAATCAGTAAATATAATGATTTTAACTAATTCCATACAGGGAAAAGAGGAGCACGCTGGAGGCTGTTCATTGGGTCGTGCTTTTGACTGACTTCATTACAGTTTGCATTGGAGGAACATACAACTAATTTAATAGAAAACACACAAGTAGATATTTTTGTTGGAGAAAATTCTGTAATTGGTTAAAACAGACAAAAATATGAAATTCAATACATCTTCTTTGCTCATAAGAGGCAGAGGCGGTTTGTGAGCAGTCCTCGTGCCGTGCCGCGGTGGGGCGGGCAGCGGGAGGGTCGAAGGAATGGAGTCAGGAGGAGAATTGCCAGGTGTAGGAATGAGGGGGAGAAACTGCAAAGGGTTTTTTTCTTCTTTTACAAAACAGTCGCCAAGTAGTTTCTTGACTTGAATATTCTGAAGGGCCCAGAGTGAGAGGTTCTGGGTATGTCCTCATCTTGGTCCATGGACTGGGGTTTAATTACAAAGCTGTGCTCAGCAAACTGAAAATAAACTACTGTCCCTCCCAGACACTAATGCTTTAAAATTGTGTGAGTTCTCATCTAGGGACCAGGTTTTCTTTTTTTTTTTTTTGCAGATGGAAGTAAAGGAATCGAACTGGATGGAACTGGAGAGCAAAACCTTCCACCACAGGATTTCAGGAGGTTGTTGTCACCGCAGGTAGGGAGGGCTGTGTGGGGAGGGAAGGTGATGGTCCTCTGCAGGATGCAGGCTCTCAGAGCCCAGAGAGCAGCCAGGGGTACACAGTAGCCACTGTCCTGCCCCTCGTCCCCTGGCCAGGCAGGGAGCCCTGGTCCTTGGGCTGCCTCGGAGAGGGATGCTGCTCTGGGGCAGCTCCAGCCTTGTATTTTCTGGTCGCTGCCTTGGCTTTCCTTTATCTGCTCTGTGACAGCATCACTGTGCGTTATAACACTTCTGTTTGCACAAGCAGGAATTAATCTTTTGTTTAACTTGGGTGATTTCCCCTTTTACCCATGTCCCTTAACCTTGCTATCCCAGGAATTGACTTCTATTGAGGCAGGGGTGTGAGAATGCCGACCATTGTGCCTCTTAACTCAGAGGCCAACGATCCCTTCTTTTCTTTCTCATAATCTTTAACATACTGCTGACGTGTGCATCCTTTCCATCTGATGATTCCCTGCTCCGCCTTCCCAGTTTGATAAGGTGGAGGGAAACAGCGCAAGGAGCAGCACTGCCCACCCTGCTTTGTCTGGGCAGCGTGAAGTCACCCACCTGTGGGGGAGATGGATTTCCAGTTCAGGCAGGGGATTACCTTTCACTGAAGAGGGTGGGAGGGGAACAGTCTAATGGGAGAAGAGGGCAAAAGGGGTTAGAAGTGGGAGAAGAGAGAATGGACAAGCCTGGGAAAAATGGCTGGGGAGGAAGAGTGTGGGAGGCAGCGGAGGAAGCACGAGGATAGTCAGAGGCTCCAGGAGAGGAACGGGAAGGGAGAAGCACGGATGAGGAAAATAGTGACTTTACAATAGTAAAAATCCTAGAAATTGTGCTTATCTATGATCCCTTATGTTATGGTACTTCTCTGTTATCATCACAGGCTGCTTCTGAGTCACCCCCCGCTCCTTTCTGTGCTTCTTTTTTGAAAGGCAGACTGGGGAAGAACCTTCCAAACCGAACAAGCTTCATCTCTTACCTCAGAGTAAGTCAGAGAGAGTAATCTCTTTAAAAAAAAAATGCTCGGCACATTAGTTGTTTATTGTTATTTCTTGTTTTGTCTGTGTCTTTAGTGTCAGAAATCCTTCGGAGTTTAGCCCTGGCCTTTCCGCAGGAGAATGATTAAACCTGCTAAAAGAAAGCAGTGGTATGAAAAGAGAGTAGCAGGCAGGAATTAGCCTCCTGGGAAAGGAATTCCAGTAAGGAGCGCTGAATTTCAGAATATCGTAAAGCCTTCCTATAAATTGGAAAGTTCTAATTTTAAACTGCTGAAGCTGGTGCAGACCTTGGCCCTGTCTCAGCTGATCAGCTCCCTGCGGGCTCTTCTTCGTCCCTCCTGCCTGGGACTTTATTAAATTGTTTGATTCTGAAGGGAAACCTTAGAAAAACACCTTTTAAGAGATGTTTATAGTTAGATAGTGTAGATATTTTCCCACAAACCAAGTGATGATAACTACCAGATAGCAGCAGCAGCAGCATATTTCACTTCTGCAGAGCAATCGTGCATTTCAGGAGCAGGCAAAATTTAAGGCTGCTGACAGGATTATTACGGGGGAAGAACGGAGGTGTCAGTTCTGGGAGTGAAGTAGCCATCAGGACAGTCATTAATGTATTAATAGAGAAATAATATTTTCCTGTCTCCTCGCCCAGCCCTGTCCCTGCCTGTGTTTTGGTGCTGAGACCACCCAGGCTCCGAGATGATCGCTGGGGTCTAAGCTCAGCTCCAGAGCATGGCCAAGAGCAGTGAGAAGGACAGAATGAGTTACAACATCAAAGGAACCATGTTGTGTTCCTGGGATGTTGTATTCCTGCATCCTGGGATGCAGCTGGGAGAGCGGGTGGAGGAGAGGATAAACCCAGAGGTTACCTACCTCCCCTGGAAGGGATAAATACTAGATGGGGTGCAAATGGTTATGGATAAAGTGATCAGTGCCTGCTTTTTGGTCCTTTCATAGGTGATGAGAACAGTCACACCCGGCAGAGTAAAAGGGCAGCGGGCTTTGAACAGATGGGACTAAACTTCTGTGGGATGTTTAGGAGCTGACTTAAGCATTGTATGATGAAAGGAAATGCTGTGGTTAGGTTTTCTTATGGGCTACATATTTTGATGCTTACTAACCCTGTCTGTAAGGCTGGGCTGTGAAGGACAGGTCAACCTCAGCTTTAGGGAAGGCCCAAGTGACTGCTGCGGTCTGTGTGCTGAGGTCAGCTTTGTCTGGAGTATTCCATATGCTCAGCTTTGCCAGCAGGAACAGAGGTCTAGGAGAAGAAGTGATGTGATTCAGCTTGGCCATTTCTGAGTTTGAGTTAATCAAGGATACAAATTGTTTTGTGTGTTTTTGTGTTATTAGTAGGATGGGAGTTAGGGGTGGGATATGTGGAGTTTTCATACAGCTGCTGTAGGGGAGGCATAGAGATACGTTTCCTCGGGAGAGGAAGCCCTGTGCCATCTTATACTGCAGGATATTTGTCATGTGAGGGACAGTGAGAGCACCTTAATCTTCATCCCTTTTCCATCCTCAGGCTTCAACCCATTCTTGCAAAGAGACTGCTATTGGCATCAACCCGGGCTCTCTGCAGGAGGAGCTGTCTTCCATCCTGCCTGGAAAAAAATCCATCTTCTGGTTAGTGCCTTTCTTTGGGAAGGACAAATTCTGTGGGACTGTCACTGCTTCCCTTTGGTCTGACTTGATAGGAGGGTTGGGGCTTGTCTTTTAAATGAATAACCTGAGAGAGGAAATCATTGCTGGCCACAGGAACAAGAGGAAAATCCATGTGTGTGTCTCGTGGAAAGGAAGGAGGCAGGAGCAGCTCTGCCCTGTCCGTCTGGAGTGCGGGGTCGCATTGATCGTCCTGGCTTTGTCCTGGGAGAGGCTGGGGCTGTCTGCCTTCCCTGTGCGGCAATGGGAGTGCTGATTACCAGTGCATGGGCAGTAAAACTGACCTCAGTGGGGGCAGAGGAGGTCAGTCAATTAGAAAAAAATCCAAAACTTGCTGCAGTTTACTGGGCTGAGGCCATTAGATTCCACCTCTGGTGACTGTCAGGAACCAGGGGTGTCGCAGTGGGGAAAAAGGGGATGGGAATCCCTCCAAGTGTTGCTCTCCTGTGTTTTTTATGAGCAGTATTGGATCGTTTGGCAGAGTAATCCTCCCAGTGAGGGTGGCAGGGA
>JAOXNH010000031.1:1394566-1417717 GCA_028566575.1 Bartramia longicauda
GCCCCGCCTGGATGCAGCCCTGAGTGATGTGCTCTGGGCAATCCTGCTTTGGCAGGGGAGTTGGACTGGATGATCTCCAACTCTGACATCCTTCCGGCTCTGACAATTGTGTGATTAGCACAGGGCTCTGAGGGTTCACATGTGATTGCAGGTGAACTTCTTGTTAGTTAGGAGAGAGAATCATCAAACCCCATGCTCACCTCCTTTTACTGCTCTATTAGAGCCTCAAATTCTCTTGTGATTTCACACAATCTTGTGTGTACAACCCTTTTGTTCCTAACAGTTCAGAGCTGCTTAGTTAGTGGAAATTGTGACAGTGTTGTGACTTTTTTTTTGGAGTGACATCCAGTTGAATGGCATGAATTTTTCATTAAGTGTTCCATTCACTCTGGATTACGTTGCAGCTAAACACAATATAATATATCCCTAAGAGCAAGCAAGCCTTTTCCAGTTTGATGAGAATAAGAAAGTCCACTATTGCCATTTATAGTCCAATCTTTCAGTAGTCTAATATTGCCATAAGCAGACCATGAGAGAAATACCCCATATTTCAGAGTCTTCAGCTGTCATGGTACTGGAGCACCTACTTTGGTTCTGCCTTTTCTAAGCTCTTTTGCTTTGGAGCTGCTTACACAGTGTCTGTGTTTTAGTGGAATCTGAATGAAGTCAAATGTTGAAGACTTAAGAAAATCCTGCCCAAGAATCATGGATGCTGCTGTAGGGGCTGTTCAGACATTTTGAATATATTCACTTTTAGTATTTTCAGTATTTGGGAAACACCAGCTGTCGTCGTCTTAATTTTTATTTTTCTATGGACTCTTTTCATCTTTGCATTTAGATTGTTACCTTTTAAGGAAGTACCTCTGCCTTTTTCATATTTCACTCTGTTTTGAGGTTTCTGTTCCCCTTGCTATTCTATACTCTTACACTCCCTTCCTTGGCAAGTATGAAAATTCAGGTGTTAATACTGGGATGATTTTTAGTGCTATAGTTTCAGCTCTTAAACTTGCAGCCTTCCCTTGCTTTCCTCGGGTTGATGAAATCTCTGTGAGAGCAGTTGTACTGGTTTTCTCTGTTGACCAAACAATCATTTAACATATGAACAGTGGAATTAAGTCTTAATTCTTTTCATTAATTTCCTCATAACTGAAGTGGACGCAGTGCTGAGCCACCTGACTCTGGTTGACCCTGCCTGAGTTGGAGTAGAGATCTCCAGAGGTTCCTTCTAGCCTTGGTTATGCCGTCATTTTGGGGTGATCTACTTTTGCACCCAGCAGAGGGTGAGAAGGTGGAGTAAATGGAGCTCTTCAACCTACTGGGACACTTCCCTCTTCTGAAAACTGATATCAGAACCCAGACTTCTCTGCCAGGGACCTCCACAAAGGTCAGTATCTGCTCCAAGCTTTGTCTTCCTCCTTAGCCAAGCCTTTCAAGAGTTAGTGGCGGTCAAATATTTGGCCAAATTCTTCCCCGAATGCTTTTGGTCAACACACATTCTTAATGTATCCAGAGTAAAATTGAGAGTTTGTATCATTTCAGCACAGCTCCCTGTCCTTCTCGGGGAAACATCCAGCTGAAATGGATGGCACTTTGCCAGGATGTAAAAGAAATCTTCATTAGGACAATACTTACCCTTCTTCATTTGAAGTTGGTCTCTTTTCCATTGTATTAGTGCAGGGTTTTCAGCTTGTTGTTTTAACAAACGTTCATTTTTTTCTGAAGATTAATAAGATTTCTATATGGTGTGTTTATTTAAAATATTTTAAGTTGTAAGACATACAGATCCAACTCAAGCCTCATTAAAAGAACTTAGCCAAGAATGGAAGACTTTCAGAGGCCTATTGTAGTGAGTTATAGTGATTAGAAGCCTGAATTCTAACAGCTCAGACCGCTTCGGTTGATCTGGAATTTGTCCCAAAACCTGCAGAAAGTTCAGGAGCAATGTCTGTCCAGGTAAAACACCCTGCCTTGGCTAAAGGATCAGTGCTGTTCATGAAGTGCTCTGGTTTGGGGTTCTTTAGAGCGCACGGCACCTCTCTCAGCAGCAGCAGGAGCACCATTGGGTTGCTCCAACGCTGCCTAGGCTTCTGGAGACACATTGATCCTAAGCACAGACTTGGAGTTGTTCTGAACACACCAATGTCTTTCCCTGTTACAGAAGTGTCCCAAGGAGCCAACAGACCCTGCCGTTGTCCATCCTCAAGCACACAGGACAAGAATTCCCTGCCTGGCATCCACCTGCCTTCCCAGCAGGACAGAGAGCAGTGAGGGGAGCGTGGTGCTGTCTCTGCTCTGTCAGAGTAACACTTCAGCAAAGAGCTTAGGTAACAGCAGAACCTGCTCTGGCTTTGCTGAGCCTGTGTGTGATGTTTTAGTTGTGTACGTCTGAAACGGTGACTTGAATTCTCATTATCATTGCTTACAGGACAGACCTTTTGTCCTTTACGGGACAAATCTTTTGTGATGTGTTCTTTTGGGTGACTCCTTTTTTAGGACAAAAAAGCTGGGAATTCTCCAGGAGAATGTAACTTCGCTTTTAGAAAAAAGGTCATTAGGAATTCAGAGGAATAAAGAGAAGCCAGATTAAATGTGTTAAATGCTTATCTTATCATGATTGTGTGTTACTCTTCATGGAAACCCCAGTCTGTTTTTTACAGGAGAAACGTGGGACAGGTCAGCCTGGCTTCCCCTGGACAGGCCCTCGCTCTGTCAGTAACTTCCTCCAGCTGTAAGATGCAATTAGCAAATACGGGAAAGATTTCATATTCCTTCTGTAAATCAGCCTCTATGGACACATACTCTCAGAAACCTTTGGTCTTGTTATTCCTGAAAAAAACCCCACTTTTCTTCCTGTAATAATTTCATACAGGTGAGCAGTGGGAATTTAAAATCATATCTTAGTCTCTGCTGTGCCCATTCAGGATGATGGAAAGCACAGAAGGGAAGGTCCAAAGCAATTGTAATTTTGAATGTAGTCTCCCCACTGTTCCTGGCACAAGCTTTTTAGGTAAACGTTCCCAAAGAAAATAGTCGCCTTGTGTAAACTGTCTATATATTGTCTGCTTTAATTATAAAAGCATCAAGTGGCATTTCCTTCCCCATAAAATTCCCTAGCCTTACATTGCCAGATGGGGCAGTAAGTCATACAGCTGTAAATCAAACCAGTCCCTTTCCAACCCTAAAAGCTACGATTCTCAAACGCTCTTGGCTATTGCTTCCCCCTCAAAATTAGAAGGTGGTGTTAGGAATTATATGTAAACTTATTCTCCAGTTCTTTCTCTCATTTTTCAGCCACCGATAAGCGATTTGAGAGGGTGATGTGCTCCTGGTACTGCGCTGCAATCACTTGGAGATGGAACAGTGCCCTGGAGCCGAGTCCCGATGTACTGGAACCATGTCCCTGCCCACAGGTATGAGTCTTCTGGCACCTCCTTCCTTGCAAAATTAGCTGGGTTTTTGCTTCTCCAGTTTATGACATTTTACATACCCCATATGCTGATGACATCCATCTGGTGATTTACTGTGAGGCCCAGACCAGTAAAGAGCTGATATAAAAGCTGGAGAGGTAACTAATCCTCTGAAACCAGGACCCACTTGCAAATTCAAGTGACTTGCCATGTCGGGTTGTTGGACAGAGCAATTTTTCAATTCAAAATTTGACATGGAAGCCACGTATCTTATTTTCTGAATAAGGAAGTGACCTTTTACTTCTTGATAAGTAAGATTTGCTCGTTCCTGTGGTGGAACCAGAGGAGTTCTCATTCCAGTATGGACTGGTTAATTCCCTTGACCGTGGGAGGTTTACTCTGTGTCATTGCATCCCACCATGGTTTATGTCTTTGTGACATTCTGCACGCTTCATTTGTCTGCTCTGCAAACGTTACTGATTTGGGTTTCAGTTTCCCTTGATGCAGTAATGGAAATGGCAACCACCTAAAGCTTTTTGTGTGTGATTTGTCTGACTCTAGGATTGGGTAGAAGACCCATTTTGTAGGGCATTCCATTAGTTACGTTTCTTTCATTGTAGAGTTTTTACTAATGAAAAATACTATTTCTGCACAGTAGCTATGTTATAGTAATTTTATATCTTTTGTTTTTTCCTCTGGGACTCACATTTCCGTGCGTTTGTCTGTATCTCTATAGCATAGCAGCAGACTGGAACAGATTTTTAAATGCTTGGGTGTCCTGTTTATAGTACATAGTACATATACACTGATTTCAGTGCAGAACCCTGCAACATCCCCAGGGAAGCAGAAACAGAAGCTGGTAAGAGGGAGGAAGCGCTCAGATTCTGTGAGATGTGGGTCCCGTGCATGTCGGGAATGGGTTCGGTGTGTGTCACGTTGGTGGTTTAGGCACTGCCTTTTCCAGCCCCATCTTCTGTCTGTCCTGGGGTAACTGAGACACCTGCATGGGGGTTTTCCAGACTGGACGCCCACCTTTGGCTCCTCTGGACTCTGCCTCTCTCCAAGATGACTCGGTTCCAAGAATGAACCCGTTGGAGCCTGCAGATTGAAACTCAAACTGAATCCAAAGGTGGGCACAATCTCTTCATGCCAATGGAGTAACTGCCCTGAATTTAGTGGGGTCAAAGGGATGTGAAATTGTGTCCAGGAGATCAGGATGCAGTTTTAGACATTTCAAGTTAGGTGTATTTTAAGTGGTTGTTCTAAAGTCTTTCAGCAAGTACCTTTTTACTGTGCAGTTTTTTGACACAATTTTGGCATTAAGGGTAGCTAGAAAAACGTGTTTGTACCATTTTCTGTAAATACTGTTTTATACTGAACATATATATTTGTTAAAACATAATGAGTTAATGGAGGGATTTCTTCAATTCTGTTTCATACTGGAATTGCTGTCCTAAAAGATGGTATCTCTTGCAGGGATTGATTCGAGTGCTGTACAGAAATATGGGAAGGAACAAAGGTGCAGATAAATGTAATAATGTCTCTCCATTCCTGTGCTTGAATGCAGTGTGCTGCCAAGTAGGTTAAATAGCATCATCTCTCAGTGAAAAAGCTGCTTGAAGCTGATAATTATAGTGCCTTTGAGAAAGCAAAGTCCGTTGGTTATAGAGTGAATACTCCATGAACTGTGAATCTCTCTTTATCTCATGCAAAACTATTTTAGATTACAGCCCTTTCCAATTTGTATTGTTCAAATAATTGTATTTAGCTGGGGGTCAGGGTTTGGATAATGCATTCCCAGCCCCTTAACTGGCTCCAGGGCCAGACCACAATGTCAAACAGCCCAAAGAGGTTTCATATTTACTCTGCATTTTGGCTATTTCCAGCGGTGCCGCTCCTTCCTGCTGCAGTCGGATCGATGCGGTGTTTGATAAGTGCTTCTCCATTCTCTCACTTGCCTCGTTTGCTGCAGCTTGGCTTTCCAAACAGAAACATCCACTTAAAATGCAGAGTCTTCATTTAAGACCACATTCTTCAGGACGAACCACTTCCCGGTTCCAAGTAGTAAACCGCAGTTAAAACAGTCCCAGCGAGCTGGTGTGCACAGCCAGGGTCAGATCCGGGAGTGACATCTGGGTTTGTTGTGTGAGGGGTCAAGGGATGCTGCAGTCGGCCTTTTCCTGGGCGTTTTGCTCCCCCCGTGTACGTGCTTCGTGCCCCGAGCTGCCGTGGGACGTCCAGGCCCAGCAGGGCGGTAGGGGACAGAGCTGGAGCCTGTCCAGGGAGTAAAAAGGACCTTTGCAAATGCATTCCTCTCCTCACCACAGCCAGCGCATCCCGCAGACACCCGCGGCAGATGCCTCATTGTGGAGTCTCGAATGCCGCATGGGTTCCGTTTTGTCAGAGCGAGTCCACGTTGCGTTTGCAGACCACTTCCTCGAACAAAGCATCTTTCCACATCCTCTGAAATACGTGGGAATTTTAAATGAAATTCCTCCAGTGATTTGGGTTGGGAAGAGAGAGGCTGTTTTCCTCTCCCGAGTTTTACAGTGAGGGGCCCCCACTTGGCACTGCCCTCGTTACATCCCTTCTACGCTTCAGCGTGCCCTGACAATTGAGTGCCTTTATGGGCACGACTGGCAGAACTGTGCAGCTGCATCACCTCCCCACTGGAAATGAGGTACCTTAAATAATCTTTGCTTTGGTGAGAAGTGAAGAATACTTTTTGGATAATAAAGTTAGGCTCTGATTTTTAGATTATTTTAGTTTTAAGACAATACAACCCAATATCTTTCTGTGTTAGTTCCGCTGGGAAATTGTGAGTGGTGGCAAACCAACCTTGCTCCTGCTGTCTGCCCTGGGCACGGGCTTTAGGCTCACGTAACTCAGCGGTTGTCCCCATCATCTCACACACCCCCCTCCTAAGCTCCATGTCAGCCAGAAGACCCCGGTCTTGTGTCAGACCTTCCAGCACGTGGGTCTTGCTGCGACGGCGGCGTAAACCAGCAGCATTCATCTTCAAAAAGAAGGCTCTGCCAGGACTCCCTGCTTCAGCTGCCACACTCACTAGCTACTTCCCAAAAACCAGTGTTTTCAACTCAGGATTTTCATAAGTCACAGTCTTGGCACCAAATATGTGGTGGTAAATTTCATTTGGTAGATTGGACTGCACCCAACGTTGGGATTACACCTCGGGTATCTGACACCTCCTGTTTTACAGCGCAGAGCATATTGGAGTGCAGGGATGTGCAGTAACAGCAGGGCAGCTTCGCTCTTAAGCGGTGAAAATTAATTTCCTGGAAAGGGAGCTGTAAATTTCCTCCGAACTGTAGGCAGCAGAATATTAAAACGCATCACTTCTGGGCATGCAGGTTTATATTTGCCTTTTGTTCCAGCTCCTTCTTGCTCAACTGTAGCCCTAAATTAGCATTTAATTCTAGGGAAGAATTTTAACCAGTATTGAAACTGGAAAAAAAAATCTAACTCCTTTTTAACCCTGATCAGCTTGGAGCCCCAGTTTAATGAGGAAATCCCTAGGACAGGATTTAAAATCAGTAAGACTTAGTTGGGGGTTTTCCCCCATATTCTTGCTCCTAGGATAATTCCTAGAAAAAATGCAAACAAGAGTTGTTACTAGCATTCATCTTGCTTTCCTTCACCTAGAAAGCAGAAGGAGAAATGCCCTTTTCCTTTCGGTGCAGGCAGATCAGTCCCGAAACCCCTCCAGGAGTGGAGTTAGATTCCCGTTACCGCGGGAGGCTCCAGAAGGCCATCGGCTCTGCCCCGCCGTCGTGGAGGGACAGCACGGATGGTGGCAAAGCCCAGAAAAATCTGCTCATCTCTCCCGTGTGGATGCTTACGGCTTCACCCTAAACTTCCCACCTGGATTTGTCCATCAGAAACCATCACTTAAAAAAATCAAGTCTGATTGGAAAGGAGCGGGGTAAAACCACTGCTTTCTGACTGCCAGCATTTCAAGGTTTTAGCTCAGTGTTTTTTTACGGAGCTAACCTTCACCGCTGTCTAATAAAATGAAATAAGAGTGAAAAGTTCAAACATTAGACTTTCCTGTGGAGCTGGTTTCACGGTGGCCTGGCAGCCAACATCAACAGCCTGCTGGTGAGGAGTTCGTGTTTCTGTCTGGTCTGTGGTGACCCGCTGGGCTGGCACATGCCTGGGAGCCCATCAAACCCCAAGGGGAACACCTACCCTGGACCTCCCATGGACCCACCAGTGCAGTGCCTGAAGGACATTTTTCTTTTCAGTATCTCGACGTAGGTCTCGTTTCTGTGTCTGTGTGTGGGAAGAATGGGGAAACACATCATGACTCAAAAAAAAAGGTATTTTAGTTTGTTTGAATAGCTACGGAAACCTCAGCCTTGGCTCCCAAATACAGTTCTTGGTCAGATTCAGGCTGTTGCCTTGAAATCCGCAGTTGGTTGGGAGAACTGGGAAGAGAAGCTCCCGCAGGTAGAGCACGCAGGGGAGCATCTGTTGTTGTTGTTGAGGTTGTTAGGCTGTGTGTGTGTAGGCAATAAATATCCAAACTATTTTATCACCGATTTCTCACATGGAAAAGCCAGCGTATCAGGTACGTTGGAGCGGATCAAATGGAGTGTGGGTTGGCGGGGCTGTCTGCTGGAGAAGCAGCTCAAATCAAGAGGTCAGAATAGAGGAGAGCAAACCAGGAAGGAGTCTCTGTAGCAGTGTTCCCTTAGAAAGCTCCCAGCGGGACTTTGCATCTGGTTGTTGTTGTTGGGATTTTCTTTAAGTGAGATGAGCCACATTTTCAGTTTGTCTGCTAAAAGTAGTGTGTGTTCTCCCAGGAAGACAGTGTCAGGACAGACACCACCTGAAGATCAATGAGGAAATGCAACTTTACCAGCTTCTTTATGTTGAATTGTTTATGGCTATTGCCTTTTCCGTAAGCAAGATTTGGCCTCGTTGCAGGTGCAGTGGGAATGCAGAAAACCAAGTGGGCAGTGATTTCCCTTACCTATTATTCAGCTGCACAGATGAAACACAACTGTTGAAGAGAAAAGCAGACAGATACTTCCCCAGGCAGCAGACGCTTCTCTTTCAGCTCTGAAAAAGCTTTCCCCCTCAGCAACTAAAAGCAAAATTCCAAATGCTCCATTGCTTGAGAGGTCATCCGTACTTCAGCTATTTTCGTGATGTTTTTTGAAGAAGCTGCTGATTCTAATGCTTGCAAGGAGGACAAATCAATTTTATTTAGATAAACTCCCATTATAAACTATGCTGTAGAGTCAGGGCACACAGGGAGGGAGGGATGTCACCTGTAAATTCTAACATTTGCTTAAAATTAGCAGTGTGCTCCTGAACCCAGCGGGAGGGTCTGGATCTGCATTAACCAACCACACCATTTTTAGTTCAGTGACTTCTTTTCCTTAAAGAGGGTTGCTCTTTTGCTCAGAGAAGAGGTGATAACTAAATCTGTAGGTCAGAATGAAAAAGGGAGATGTATGTATATGTAACTGTAGGGCTGCAGTCAGATTTCAGGGTAGTGTTCACCCAGAAGCACACTCCTTGTCGGTGAGGTGCAGCCGGATGCTGGAGCAAAAGCAAATGAATCACACCCACAGGAGAATCCGTCTGTGAATTTATCACTAAATGTGTAGTCCTGTGAGCACCCCACGCCTGCTTTTCTAACAGATTTGTGTCTCGCTGATGGCTGATTTTGGAGGCTAAGAAGATAATGCTTGAGCCGAAGTGCTTTCAGCGTATGTGGAATATTTAGGACTTCTTCCCCGGTGAGGCTGATGTTGCAGCTTCTCTTTCAGGGCACTTGGACAATCTTCTCCTTTCCCTGGGGGCCTGCAGTGCAAAATTTGCAGGAGCCTGGTTATCTTGGAGATCTCCACCCATTTGCCAAAGTTTGTTGAAATTGGACAGCAAGACCAAGACTTACTACAGAAGCAGGGATGTATACTCAGTGATAAAAGAAGTCTTGTTTCTGTAGCAAATTAAAAAAAGTAATTGTTTGCACTTTTCAATCATTTAGCTTCCATCTAACCAATTTTCAAGAGGTCTTAGTTAGCCTGTAGGTTGATTTCTAGTAGCTGGTGGCAGCTGTGAAGATGAGGAGCTTCAGCATTTAGCCCGTAGTGATGGATCTTCACTGCCTTTACTCTTAGACAAAACCAGATACCGTTAAATCTGTTAAGTGAGAGGGTAAGACCAAAGATCTGGTTTTGGCCAACTGCAGGAGGAAGGGAACAACCTGCTTGTCTCCCTGCTGAGCTTTGACAAGGCAGTGATCTTGGGTGCTCTCCTGCAGCACGCTGGGCTCCCCAGCCCACCCCCCAAAAAGGACCCTTGGGCAGAACAATCCCTCTTGTAATAAATGCCTCAGCTCTTACCCCTGCTTCCCCCTTCTCCTTCCCTCCCCATCCCTTCCCCTGCAGGGAGTGAGGCTGCCCTAATAACTCCAATTAAAAAAGAAAAAAAAAAATCTAGAAGCCCATTTTTATGTCTGGGTTTTGTCCCAGTGAATGCCCCTACAGGAGCCCAGGTGGATGTGAAATGCAGTGGGAAAGAGGACAGGGAAAAGGAATGAAGACTCAACGTTGGCAGTGGCACATGGGAAGAGATGAATAGGAATGCAATAACAGGCACCCTGAATGTGAGACAGAGACCGCTCCGTTCAAAACAATGAACAGAACTGAGTTTTCCCCTTCAAAGATGTTGAAGGCAAAAATCTTTAACTTGGACAAATGCTGGAGCGCTGGGGATTCTGTACATGTGTTTTGAAGTTTTCCAGTCACCGGGAGGTATTGGAAAAATACTTTCCTAGATATTAATATTGTCCTTGTTGTAAAATATATTCCTAGACCAAGTATTCATTTTAGAGGACTCTAGCAAGTCTGTATTTTCATTAAAAAGCCAAACAAACAAAGACCTTTTTTTCTATTAATGGCAGATGGTAGGGACAACGTGAGTCTGCGAGAGCAGGAGAGGCCCCGGCTCTGCTGTCACGGGTTCAGAAAAACCCACCTCGAGTTGGGAGGAGAGCTGCTGGCTTCACCAAGAGATTCTTGGAAATCAGAAGTGAAAGGTTGCCTGTCTTATCAGTGAGCCCGAGCAGCACAAGGGTCCTTCCACAAGGAGTTGGAGCAGTCAGCGGGAGCTTTTCCAGATGTGTGAGCTCGGGCTTGAGCTTTTCCAACTCTCTAAGGAGAAATCTTCTTTCCTGCCATGCTTACTTCCATTCCGTGCCGCTGTTATTTCTTCTTGCTGCAACAACATCCTTTACTAATCTTTCTTCTAGGGTGCTGAAGAGCTGGTATTCCTTTGATGTACTTACTCCTTGGTGAGGTCGGATACTCGCCTGGGAGCAATCTGTTGTTTCCCAAGGAACCACCCTGAGGGTACAGGTAGAGTGGAATTAATCTAAATAACTGGAGTGATATTTGGAGAAGCAATCGGGATCGGAGCAGGAGGTACCCAGTGAGTCGCTGGGCTGGGCAGGGAGCTATCGTGTGCCAACTGGACGGGAACAAACCTGCAGATGGATCACATCAGTTATGGAAAAAAATGCCAGGATGCTGGGCCGGGACAAGAGAAGCACTGGGAATGATATTATAGCACAAATGAAAATGAGAATAAAGCATCACCGCGCTGTCAGCACTTCCAAGCAATCAAGAGAGAGAAGTCAAAGTGCAGGGGAGTCACCAGCTTCCCGGTGCCTGCTGTGGTCTTTGGGCTGGGCACACCGAGTGGGCTCCATTTTCCTTCCAATGACAAGGAATAAAGGCAGCTCTTCTCCTTCAGCTGTTTTAGAGGCTGTTTTGGGCAAAGAGACAAATATTGTATTGGACAAATGTGACTGTCAGTCCAGGATATTTCAGGATATTTTCAATGCTGGTTTCTTTTATTTTACTGTGGGTGATTGAAAGGGTGGAGTCTCTGGACGCTGTCACAGGGGTGGTTTTTTCAATGTTCACCACTTGATGCCAAACCATAACTTGGTTTCTCTGGGGTTTGGAGTGGGAGCCGAATAATTTGCCGCAGCCGAAGGGAGTAACTTTGTGCAGGGAAGGTGGGGAGGGAACACGGCAAAGCAAGCAGTTCCCTCGGATCCTCGGGACATGGGAAGGAACCCCCAGGATCGATTCTGAACCATCCAGATGTCTTTGCCTGCTGGAAGATCTGAGCCGAGAGAGGAAACTCAGAGCTCTTAAGACGTGGGGAGTGGGGTGCTTTTCCAGGAGGATTTAAAGTAGAATTTAATTTTACATGGAGCCTCCCATACTTGAAGTATCCCGGAGTGTTTTGTGCAGTGATGTGTCAAATATAGAAAGGTGACTTGGTAGGCAAAAGAGAGCAACCACTGCATCAGTTCACACGTATGACATTGGACAGCAAGCGAAGGGCTTCAGCGGCAGCAGGGCTGGGGTTCCTGACCTCTGGCTGCTCCTGCTGGGGTGGTTTCAAGGAATCACTGTTTATTGCTTCCCACTGTGTCCCTTCTCAGAGGGGGACAACTTCTGGGAAAGACAGCTGAGGAGGTAACTGAAATCATCCCCATGTCCCTTGAGAGATCCTGAATTAGAGCCAGAGCTTCTGGCTGTGGGAGCCGGGTGGTACAGAAGAGCTGAAGCATTAGGAGAGGACACCACCTCCTTTTGAAGGTGAGCACCTGCAATGCTGGCCAGGGCAGGTTCCTCAAAACCTGTGGTTTTGTTGTTCTTGCAGAACTGTTAGTTCCAGTCCCTGTGTCGTTAAACACCTCGCATTGCTGCATCCTCGGTAGGACAGCCAGAAGGTGAAGAAGAGCCCGTTTAGCCTAAAGAGAAGGCTCAGGGGGGATCTTATCAACGTGTATGAATATAGCAGTTCTGAATCAATCAGTATCTGAAGTGAGGGTGCGAAGGAGATGGAGCTAGACTCTTTTTGGGGGTGCCCAGTGCCAGGACCAGTGGCAAGAGGCACTAACTTACACCCAGGAGGTTCCTCCTGAGCATCAGGAAAGGCTTTTCTCACTGTGAGTGATGGAGCTCTGGGTCAGGTTGCTCACAGAGGTGGGGGAGTCTCCCATATAGACTCAAGGTGTTTATCACACCTTAGGTGGCCCGGCTTGAGCAGGAGGTTGGGCAAGGTGACCTCCAGGAGTCCCCTCCAACCCCAACCATTCTGTGATTCTTCTGCTGGCTATATTTTGTTAAACTTAGATAAATCTGTTAAGAAGGAGACTGTAACACCTTTCCTGGATTTGGCTGAAGTTATTATGCTCAGTAGCAGTAACTGTGTCTCCTGCTCACCCTTTTGACAAAGCTGATGATGCACTTTATTTCATACCATTTGAAGGGCTGTTGCTCCCCCCAGCCCCAGGGGGGTACCGTCCCTGTCACACAGCCCTGCTGAAACGGATCAGCTGCTCGAGAAAAGAGCCATCTGCCTTGAGATGCGCGTGAGGATTTCCTTGCCCTCATTTCCCAACCCCTTAAACTACCAGTTTGGGCTTTCTGAGCCGTGCAAAGAGCAAAGCTGACTCTTGTGGAGGTATTTAATTACGTAGGAAAAGCAAAGAGAGTGTGGGAAGGGCGCTCCTGCAATCTGTGCTGTTCTTTTTGGCAGACAAGGTAAAATTAACAATCCTGTGGAAATTTACCACTGGGATTTGAAAGATGCGAGAGCCAATTGCTAATTCACAGCGTGTCCTCCTCCTTACCCACTGCGTTCCTGAAAGAACACACAGATAAAGCACAGGGATGAAAATAAAGAAGTGCAGTGGGGGAGTGTGGTCTGAACTGGGCCAGGAGAGGGCTCGCGGCTTCGCTTGCCCTGGGTCTCGCTGTGACCCTGCAGATGTGTGGGAGAGGAGAAGGAAGGGAAGGAGGCTCCGCTTCCCTTCCAGGCTTGTGCAAAACCATTTCAAGTTAAGCCAAAGAAACAGCAGGTTCTGCTTTGGCCAGCACGGAGTGAGGGCTCCTGGCCTGTGCCGGGGCTTGGCTGGGATGGCCATCCTGTGTTCAGGTGCGCAGATTCCTCTGCTGGTGCTGTACTCCTCCTGTGGACAGAACCCACAGCTTCATTATCTGTTATTCAGCCCATTCCCAAAACTCATGCTTGGGCAATCCTCTCAAGAGCCAGCATCTGAGGCAACCATGGAACTGTCTGTTTCTTGTGTTTTCAGTGATGGACTGAGCAAATCCCATCCTTTGCACGGGCACGTGCCAGCTCTCCCCATGCACCTTTGATTTACAGGAGCAGAAGTTGTGTTTGTGGATGGGGTGGACATTCCCGGGGAGGCTGTGTGTGCAGCACAAGCTGGTCTGCCTGTCAGGAGAAGTTCTTTGAACCTTTGTCTCTTCATATCTTTACAAGATCTGGTTTCTGTGAAATGAAACGTTACCCTGCACTGCTTGTTGGTAGTAACTAGAACTACACAGGTTACTCACAATTAACCCCCACGCTGTGTGTGCTTCATTCACATTTCATTATGGTCTCAACTCAGGAGAGCTTTTCTATAAACTGGGTCTAATCCTTGAGAGCCTTTCAGATGACCCGAGCCCATGAGTGGTTTTGCTGTTTAAATCATAGGAAATATATAGCTTTACGTAGTTGTAAAGAAAAATAGATAAAATCCTGCACTTTTTATTAGATTTGTCTTTAAGGTGTCAGATTCAGGAAAACCCAAGATTCCAGTAAGGCTTGGTGTGTGCCAGCCCCTGTGCGTCACCACCAAAGGTGGGCTTTGCACAACTCCCATGCATTGGAGCCATCTGGGAGCCATCGGGGCTGGTTATGGGTTAGGGGTCTGTTCCCCCCAACTGCTATATGGAGAAGTTCCTCTAGAAGGGAATGCCTGTTCTGTGCTCACAGAACTGACTGCAAGGTACTGCGAGGATTACTGAGCTGGTTTTAACTGGGGATAACTGGGATGCTGGGAGCAGGGCTTTGAGAAGCAAGTGAAGAATGATTGAGGGTGACCAAACAGGTGCTGAGATTTCCAGTGGTATTTTAGTGTCCTCTGTGTGTGCTTTTTAGGCTTTCCACCTGTAAGGTTTAAATACTCGAGTTGTAACACGTGAGCCTGAAGTTCAGAAAGTCTTTTGATTTTTATTTCAGGAAAATTCAAAATCTGTGTGCTCGTGTTTCACCCAGGGCAATTAGAAACACACGGCCTGTGAGACCTGCCAGCAGCGAGGGTGACTGACCTGGCTATTTGACTGATGGATCCTAATCAGTGGTTTGTGTAAGTAATGAGAGAAAAAATAAGAGAAATATAAATATTTATATATATATGTTATATATAAATATACATAAGAGAAAAAATAAGTGTCCTGGTGCTGCTAGAATGAAGGAGCATTTTCCACATGCAGCTATACAGCTGGGGCACCATATGACAAAAAATGGAACCATGATTTCTATTTTTTGTTGTATTTTTGTGCCAGTGACTGTGTATAGGTCTGTCACTTGTGTCTGTTCTGTAAGGCAGCCCCTGCCCCTCTTGGTTGTGAGTTATTTGATTTCTATTTGGGTGAATGGAAACACAGCAAAGACAACAACTGATCCCCTAAATGAAGAAAACTGCTGAGAGCCCTTAAGTGTCCGTTCGTTGGTTCCCTGGGGCGGCGTTAGCTCTGTCTGAGCGTGCAGTCGGTGAGCTGTGCTCTGCCTGGGTGTTGGGTTCCCTCCTCCTCCTCTGCCCAATTCAGAGTTCTAGTTGAGCTCAGAATGAAACCTATGAAAAGACCATGATATCAAGTGTCTCTTCCAACAGAGCAGCAGGGGAGCAAATGAATAGAATAGGGAAAGGATGATGTTTCATGCTACATGGCACTCAAGAAGAATTGTGAGATGAGAGCTTTCCTAAGGCATTTTAGATTGAATAGCAATTGCCTCAGCCCTTTCCCTCCTTGGGGGTTTGAAAGAGATATTTTTCTTTAAGATGCATTTCCTTGCTAATAGGAATCCAAGTTTACAAATTCCAATTATTTGGCTATTTTAATAAAGGACATTGTACTGTTGCTCAGGATCTGACAAGGGAAGGCTAGGTGAAGGATGTGATTGAAACCAATGGGTGGTGGCAGTTACTGGTATTTTAAATTTGTCTTGAATTTCCTTAGATGGTGAACTTGCCCGTTTGAGGCTGAAGACTACACTTGAGTCTTGGGCCTCCTCCTGAAGTCAAAACCTGTTCCACTGGATGGGGCGCTGAGGGGAAGCTGAAGAAAGAAACTGGGGAAGCTGAGATTTCAAATTTAAGTTGGAAACTGTAAGGTAAGGAATACACTTTAATTGTGCTTGCTTCATTCATACTTAAAGTCCCATTAAAACCAGCTTGGGCCCCTATGAGCTCATGGGTGTTCATGAACCTTCTGAACTCAGCTGAGTCTGATAAATCACCACAGGGGTCAGAGCTCCTACAGATGACACACGTTGTGTGAGTGCACACAGCTTGAGAAAGAGCCTTTTTACATTTCCAAAGCTGCCGTGGGTGCTCCCCAGCAGGTGTGTGATAGTGGGGAATCGGGCTTGGTGAGCTCCAGGGCTTGGGCAATTGCAGTTCTTCCCGTTCTTCTCTCCTGCTTCTCCCAGGCAGCATAGGGGAGAAATGAGAACAGTAGAAGACAAGGAGACTAAAGCTACATTTGAAAATGAGGTCTCTTGTTTCTAGTTACTGTAGTAGCTCTCTGAGTTTGAACTGAACTGAAATGCTAGGAAGAAATGTAGAGAAAGCCCAGTGAGTTATAAGCCTTTGGCATCAGGGGAAATGGTTGAGAGATTGCAAAACGTGCTGTGATTTCAGTTGTGAAATAGTTAAGATGTGAATGGGGTTTTGTGGAGAAATGTTTATGGAGGTAAGGATCCAGCCAGCCTTTTGTTTGTAATGGGTATGTATTTGCTTTTCTTCACCTGCTATTGCCCTGAGGAGTCCCCATCCCAGACTCTATAACTGCTTCTGCTGAGTGCCGTTTGTGCAATAAAGATGGAAAGCAAAGAGATTGAGATGCCTTAATTAAGCTGATCTTGATATTGTGATATCCTGTTAGAAATTACGTTGGACATAAGTAAACCTGAGAGTTTTCTTAGTCTTTGGGTGCTCCTGGCCACTCGCAGGGGCAGGATATGGGGTTGGACAGAGGTTTGGTCTGCTGTGTCCGGCCGTTCTCACGTCGCCATGGTCTGATGTGCCGTTTCCCGTGTCTGACTGCGTGGTGAATCACATCACCGTCCCCTTGTCGGTGAACAGGATTGTGTGTTTCATTTTCATGACATCTCTCAACAGCCAGGAAGTTCAGAAAAGTCAGTTTGTTTTGCAGGGAGCTCTGTTTTTCCCAGGAACCCAGGGCAGATCCTGCCTTCCTTTGAGCGTGGTATTTGCCTGGAACTCCTGGAGTGAAAAAGCATTTGTTGGATGGAGGTTTGAAAGCAGAAGGCCAATGACGAAGGAAGAGGTTTATCTTCTAAAAAGCTGCTTCCCCATCTCACCCGAGTGTTTCCTTGGTTTAAATGCTGTAAGGACAGCAGAAGTCCTTGGCTTTCAATCTGTTCAATCTTTACTTACAACACTTTATCGCTGTTTGGTCCTTGTTGGATTTCCTCTCTCCTCTCCCCCGTGTCAATTCACCAGGAACAGATTGCCGCGGGAGCTTCCCCCTGAGCAGTAAACTCCTTATTGTTTCCTCTTGCAAAACCCTCCTTTGCCTTTCCCCAGGAACAGCGAGCGCCTGTTGAATGGGTTTCTCCACAAGGCTGTTCTGCAGGTCAGGGGGTTAGCTTACTTTTGTCTTTTTACTTCAACTGCTTGAGAAGAAATCCTCTGTGTGTGCTCCTGAATTGTAAAGGCCGGTAAGAAAGAGAAGCCGGAGTCATCCATTAATCCACGGGCAAAGTACTATTCAAGCGGCCGCGGTGAAAGCTCTCACACGCTGCCCTGGAAATAACCCCAGCCCTGACGTGGTTAAGGCGACCCTAGGTAAGGTCAGAAGCTCAGAAGCTTCTCATTTTCATTTAAGCTTCTGGTTTTTAAACAGTATTTGGAGTTGGTCCCTTGTGGTCACGTTCACCTCCTGAAGCAGATGGATGCTCCTAGAGAGCGGGTGGAGAAGCGGAGTGCAGAGAGGCAGAGGTTTATCTGCTAAACCTTGCTTCTCTCTCCTCTCAACTTGCTGTTCTTTTGGCTTAGATGTTTAATGGCCGTGACCCCGTGTGAGAGCAGCAAGCGGTGTCGGGATTTTAGCTTAAGCTGCTTTGCAGGGACAAAGCACCTGTTTTAGTTCCTTCTGGAAATGGAAGCGCTTTGGGAGCCTCCCAGTGAATCCAAGTCCAAGGGATTAACACTTGACTTTGCTTTCCCGTGAATTTGGGGGCTTGAGCGCCCTGTGTACTTGGTGAAGGGGATGGGGGCTCACGGTGGGGATTTTGGGGAGGGCGCAGGAAAGCCGGGAGTCTCTGTCCTGACGGCCTGAGCACTAGCGGAGTGTGGCATTCAAACGAGCCTGGGGTCAAACCTCTTTCAGCTTCTTTGAAAATCCTGCCTGCGCCGGCCTTCCCTCTGCCCCGGGGTCAGCGTGCGGCGCAGAGGGGCTTCGGCGGGTTTGTCCATAAAACTGTCCCTTTGGATAAAATACAACCGATAGTGCAGGAGTTGGACTGTGACTTCACCAGCTGGTCTGAGTCAGCACCAGTGCAGAGTGTGAACTGGCACCAAAGCAGCGATGATGCAAAAATCCACCAGTAGCAATTCCTTTCCCCATTACAAGCCCGTCTGTGCTTGGGATGGGGGGGAAATCCCAAAACTCCCCCAACGGCGTGGCCACTTCTTCTGGTTAAAGGCCTGATATTACTGTGAATAGATCAGTAAGGTTTCTGGAGACAGTGGGTATGAACCATATTTGAATATTCCATACGTGAATAATTCCAAAAGAAGATGTTTGAAGAAGAGCTGTGCCCACCCCCAGCTGACTGGTGAAGCTCTCTAACCTCTAATTTCACATAATTTAAGCAGTCCTTCCACGTACCTGTAGTGCAACATCTGGGAAGCCCCAGCAGTGCTACAGCCTCCCTGTGAGGCTTTCTAAATAAAAATAAGCTATTTCTACTTTAGTCACATATGCTCCATACTGAAAATAGAGGTTTAGTAACATCTTCTGTCAAAGTTTAAGAAGGAGTTTAAAAGGGAGTGATAAAATAGGTCCATATATGCAATACGTGTATATCCTAAAATAGTATTAGCATTTTGACTTTCTGATTGCATCTACCAAAGTTACTGAAGTTTCTTGTATGTCATCCATATTTTCCTGAATACTTGACTGAGAGCTTGGATTATTCTCATCTTCTTTTAACCTGGGAGAGAAGAACACGATGGCAGCGCACAGGGATCGTTGTCAGATGGTCTAAACTCCTAATGAAGCCCAGTTTTCTCTTGGCTGGTTTTGTGTCTTTCAGCTCAAGAATATAAGGGTAATTGGGCTCCGTGTGCTGAGGCTCAGCGTCCGCTTAGCACTTTGCTAGGTTTGAGCTGGAATGCAAAATGCATTTAATGCAAAGATACATAAACTGTTTGCTTCTTTTCTTTATAGACACCATATAGACATAATGGAATGCAAAACTGGCGTGTAGGGGGCAGGATATTGTCCCAACTCCCCATGGCCTGGTGGCCGTGCCCTCTGAGCCATCGGTGGTTTACAGGAACGGGCTGTCTCTGGGGTTCCAGCTGCGGTCGTCACCAAAATGCTTACAGAAGGGACTGCTGGCAACCACCTTCAAGTTGTTGTTTTTATTCTTGTGACATGGAACGACCTTTTGTAAGAGAACCAAGGGAATGGAAGGAACAAAAACCACCGGCATGATTGACTTGAAGTATTTTGTGAGATAATCAGATAACGTTGTAACCCTTTGGAGGAGGTGGCTCCAAACTGGGGCTGAACCGGACATTCTCATCAGCTTGCTTAAGGAACAGCCTTCCAACAGGATGTTATTGATCTTTTACATTTCATTTTCCAATGTTTGTCTTTTCTGTTTTTAGGAAGTCAAGCCAGAATAGGTGATCTTCATAATGTTTGAGAAATAAGAGAATGCTTAAGTGTGAAACCTCCGTCCCTCCTTAGGGAAGCTTTGTTTTAGCACGAATCCATGACAGAAAAGGAATCAGAGCACTGAAAAAATATCTGTACTCTCTCTACAGTCATCCACTCCCCCAAAATTTCTATAGGGAAATTGGCCTAGTGTGTGCTCTGGAGTGGGCTGGCTCAAGGCAGATGCTGCACTGATGTGCACAAAGGGTAAATAAAAAGCAGAGGGAAATGGGGAGCTGCAGCCAGGCAGCTGGCGGTGGGGGCTGTGGCATCTGCCAGTCTTCTGTTGACTGGTGGTGGCCTGGGGAGGGTCAGCCATGGATTCAGCACAGTTCTTTCCGCTGACCACAAGCTTCTTCAAGAAGTAGGTATTTGAAGGGTTTGTCTGTAAGTCTGACCAGAAGGAAACTTTAAATTACGTGGTGTATCTCTGGTCTGTGACGGGGTGGCCATTACACTAAAAGCCCAACATTTCCAGTGTCGTTTTCCTCCAGCCTAAGCCAGGACGTGTGGCACTGCTTTTCATGGCAGAATTCTTACAGGGGACATCAGATCTCCCGATACCTTCCTGTCCTCTGTCCCCTCGCTCCTTAGGACCAGTCTAACTTCACCTGCTCATATATCGAGAATTCATTCCCTGTTCTCTCCAGTAATTGTTCTATGTCCTGGTTTTGTAAAATGTGACCAATCACCTTGGCTAAAGAATTCTGGTCTTCTGGCGTATTCACGGGTGTCTTGTTGGGCAGCACGTGGCTACACGAGTCCTAGAAGTTTGTGCCTCAATCCAGGTTATCTTAGGACAGTAGCAGCGCCACGGCATTTGTCATCTTTCCATTACTTATGCCCTTCCTTGGCTATGCAGTCTTGGGAGCGAAATGTTGCTGAAAGGCCGTTGCTCAGGCCTGGTTGGCTGCCCCCAACGGAAGGGTTTATTTGGACAATTGCAGAAATTCAAACATGCTGTCCCTCTGCAGCTTTCCGTAAATGCTGGGGAGAGAACAGCCACTCTCTGGTCGTAACAGTTAGGGCATCTCTCCCGTTTTGCAAGACTAGGGGGAGATTTCCATGCCGAAGAGAGTGCTGGGCAGTGATTGCTGCCTTCATTAACTCCTCAGGTTGAGTGCTTCCACACGGAGGGCACTGCTCTGCCCACTCAATGGAATATAAAAGGGAAATGGAAAGTAAGAAAATCCCTGGTAAATATAACCCTCGTTTCAGATCTGAGCGTGGATTCCCAGAAGTCAAAAATTGCTCTTTCTCTTACCAGTGGAAAAATTATTGAGAGTGTGTGAGCATCCAGCTCACACACTGAGCTGTTAGTTATCTATCTGTTATCTGCAGGGGTATGTCCTCTGTCTGTCTGGATAGACAAGGGGATTGTACAGCTCCTCGCTGTCCAGAAGTGTAAATTTGGGAATTTCTACAACCAGAAAAACACTATCAAGCCCAGGTCTGGATAGCACACAACCATTCCCATTCCTCCAGCACACAGGTATAACTCAAACAGATCTCGAGGCAATTCCCTAGAGTTTGAAGAGCACAGAAGGCAGAGCACACGCACGCCACGCACCATGCAGGATGAGAAAGACGTTTTCCATCAATATTTTCTTCTGAAGGTTTAAGGTGAGCAAAGGCTTTACCCGGGCCCTGGATGCTGTCAGGATCCGCACCGGGCGCTGGGGTCGCTGCCTCAGCAGTTCCAGGAACCTGCTCTTGCCACACAAGACCCGCCGGTTTCTCTATCAGTACCACAGGCCTTTAAAAGCTTGGTCTGGCTTATTTTTAGAACGATTTATGGGCATTTGTTTATTCATTTCTTTTGAGGATTCGAGGCGGTTTTAATCGCATTTTATTTGGCACACACCATTTCAAAATTAACCACCTTAAAATAGGAGCAATTTTATGGAATGTACCTATTATGCAGAGTTGTCCCGAGCGCTGCCTCTTTCCACTGCTTTCTATTTTTCATAACGCATTTTACAACTGTAATTTTCATGTCTCACATTTTTCTCTCTGGTTTCCTATGTGCTGTGGTTAAATCTCGATCATAAATCTTACGCCGCTTTGTGAATAATAATAGGTCTGCTATGTTTCTTCGTTTAACAATCTGCTAGGTTAATAGTGTCTTTAAAACAATTAAATATGATTGTGTGGTTTAATATTCCCAGTTTTCGTGCACCGTGCAGGAGAAACTGTAGCCGTTTTCCTTTATAGAGTGCTTGCCTTTCACGTGCCGTCGTCTGGCTGTTCTTGCCTGACACCTTGGCCCTGGAGTCGCTCCCCTGGGCTGCGGTGGCAAACACACAAGAAGGGTGATATCAAAACCAAAAAAAGCTTCTCGTGCAGTTTTGGAAATCAAATGGCAGAAGTCGTTGGATGGCAAATAAGGGGAAAATGTTAAACGTGGAATCTCGGCAAAAAAGGGCTTTGGGGGCCACGACTGGAGTTGCCATGTGGTGGGGCTGGAGAGGAGCGGGTCGCTGGGGTTGTGATGGTGATATTGGTGCTCCTGGGTGATGGTGGGATGGGGTCTGGAGCCGCTCGTGGCGCCTTCCTTCCCCCACAATAGTGACACGTTCCCTGTGGAGCAGAAGGGCTGGCTGTACAACTCACGGCACGGCCCGCAGCAAGGGATGGGGTGCCGAGTAGGGACATAACATTTGGTTCTTGTATGTCCCGGCTTTTGGGGCTGGGTGGGTGTTTTTGCAGTGGTGTGACTCCAGCCCTTCAACGGAAAGGTCTTTGTGCGTGGCCTTTGCATTGTGTGCGCTCACAATGCCGGCTACAATGGGGCTCCAGCCCCTGAATGGGACCTCAGGCATCGCTCACATGCAAATAGGAACGAATTTTAAAAAAACCGAGGGGCGGGCATTCTTCTCACATGTATCCCGTGCTAAGAAACTGGTTTATATTGCCTTAGGTTTATGTATCCCGTGCTAAGAAACTGGTTTATATTGCCTTAGGTTTAACCATCGCACCGTAGGCCTCCTGCATCTCTAATTGCTTGGGAAAAAAATAAATATATATTTGTACTTTTCATTAAGCCAAGGGTTGGAAACCTGGCCAGGTCATGTCCACAGGAACCTGCCCTGGGTCTGCAGCCTCCCCCTGCCCTGGGGGGGCTTAGATGAGAAGGGGAACCTCAGGCCCAATCTTCAATCCTTAAAGTTGACACCAAAGGCAGGTGTCAGCAGAGCCGGTAGCTGGAAGTAAATAGCAAACTGTGGTTTTAATGCTAAAGGTTAAAAGAGGAAAATAAAAAAAAAAAAAAGAGAAGAAAAAACAGAAGAAGAAAAGGAAAAAAAACCCCAAACAACCTCAAGCGTTGTGTAAGGGACGTGTTCTTCACTTTGGGGGGGTGGCAAAGAGAGTAAATCAGTCTGTAACTACCTTCTCTGGGGTGTCTTGTACCTTCTGGGAGCAGCCCGTGCTGTCTGCACTATCGATACCATTCCCAGGGGTTACAGTTTGGTAGGGGCTTGCCTCAAGAAAACTGTCAATATTTGGAAGCTTGTATTAAATAGCATTGCAAAAACTCCCGTTCAGGGAATTTCTCTTGGTTCCATAGATGGAATCTTCCTCTTTAAAATTTCTCAGTTTGAATTCTTGTTCCAATTAAAACTTTGCTTTGGAATTGTTTCCTGTTGCAGGTACTTGTGCTGTGAGAGAAGGTGAGATTTGGTGTAGACCGTGTTCCG
>JAOXNH010000031.1:1487153-1497708 GCA_028566575.1 Bartramia longicauda
GGTTGCCCAGAGAAGCTGTGGCTGCTCCATCCCTGGAGGGGTTCAAGGCCAGGTTGGAGGGGGCTTGGAGCAACCTGCTCTGGTGGGAGAGTGCAGGGGGTGGCACTGGGGGGGTCTTTAAGGTCCCCTCCCACCCAAACCATTCCATGATGATTCTATAACTTCTCCTGTTTGCCACAGTTGTGTATGTGGAGAGCGTCCCTTCCTCTTAAGCTTCTGATTGTCAAAGTAGAAGCCAGTAGTCCCTGAGCAAGGAGTGGCAGTATGTTCAAAACGAGCTCAGTTTGATCCCCAGACTTACTGGTCACCCACTGAACTGGGGTATCTGAGATGCCTCATGTTTTAAATATCACTTTGCCTGTGAGATACACGTTCCAGGAGTCTCCCTGAGAACCCTTGGGTGAGTCTTTTAGTCTTTGCGGTATTCCTTAGAGCAGAGCTGTCACAGCTGGTTGTACCTACAGCTATAAAACCTATGGAAGGAGTTTCCAACATGTGTAAATACCAAACCAGTTGATATCACATCAGGACTATGGACAGAAGGTCTTCAGAGAAATGATCTCACAGGCATTTGTTGGTGTAGATCTGGTGCAGGCCATGGGCTTCATCCTTTTCTAAAAACAACTCCTGTCTTTTAAAGTTGGTGTGCCTCAGATGTATGCCTCCTGCTGGCTTTACATTGACCAGACCTGCTCTGGAAGGTGAAGGCTATAGATTTAGTGCGTAACTTTGATGCCCAGTTGTTTCCAATAATTGGATATCAGAAATAATGCCCCTCACACAGGTATGTTTTCTAGCTGTTCTGATCTTCATGGGATTATAGGTATTAGAACCTCACAGTGACATTTCCACATCCAGCAACACTCCTCTCTTCCTTCTAAGACCTAGAGCATGGCAAATTCCTAGACAAATCCAAAAGTGCTTTCACCGCGAATCAGCTGAACGCAGAGCTCTTGCCATGGGAATTGAGTATCCTGTGTGCCGAGTGTGAGCTGCAGTAGTGAGACCCCAGGAACTGCCTCAGGTTCCTCTCTGGCTTTTTGTATGTCCAGTTTCTGGTCATGGGATGGAAGAAGAACAGTTAATTGTTCCCCCAAGTTCAGCCGTATTTCATTATAGCTTCCTTGGTAGCGTTTCAGTTCTGGCTTTGTTTTGTGTGTGTTTGCTGCCAGGGGAGGATAACCCACCGCGCTGGGAGACCCTCCTGCCAGGTAGGGAAGTGACGACAAGAAAATTATGGGGTAAAATTCTCACCGTTCCCATTGGAAAAGTTCATCCCGAGCTGGCTCTAAACATATTCAGATGCATACAGAATGATGCCTTCTGTGGTTCTACATGGCTTCCCAAGGGTGCTGCTGGTGTGGATCCGTCGTGTAACTGTGTGCTGGGGACTGTTCCCGCTGGTGGTGCGTGGAAGGGAAGAGCCCTTCCCCGTACGTCAGAGCAAAGCCGGCTCCTCGGAGCCAACAAGGACCACAGTGCAGGAAAGCCTCTGTCCTTCCCAGAATTACCCTGCAGCTGGAATTGCTCAGGTACCAGAGAAGCAAATATTTTATGGAAGCAAGTCAGCACTTCAAAATATTTTCTTTTCCCTCTTAAGTCGAACAACAAAGTGAGATAATGTTTGTGCTTGTGGCCCGTGGAGTTCATGCATTTAATGAATAATCCCGCAACCCAGGGATTCAGACCTTCCTTTAATCCCTGTTTGTTTGTAATTCTCCCAGTCACTGTCACTCTGTGGGTCCCGCTGGGGAGAATATAAACAGAGCTAATGCTCTAAGCTGTGATTTGCTTAATCATCTCAGGAGGGTGAGAGATATCCTGACTGCATATGAAGTCACGAGAAGGTTTTTTTTTTCTCTCTTTTCTTAATTCCTCAGCATGTTTAAGCTGCTGTGAAAGCTTAGAAAAGCTGTGAAAGCCTGAACCTCATCGCTACTGTTTTTATTGCACAGAATGTTTGATGGGATCAGAGTCAGCTCTGCCTTGCGGGTGGGAGGTCCTTCTTCCTTTTTGGTGGCCATCACACCCAGGTCGTCTTCTGATGGCTTGGCTTGCTGCTACGCCTTTCAGTCTTTTGCCACCCAATTTACGGTGGTCTCAGAGAAGAGGAGGAAGGGCTGGTGGTTTGTTCTGATTTCTTTGGTGTGGTTTATATTAGCGCTCAAGGGACTGTTCTGCCTCCCTTGAGGGAAATGGTAAATCTAATTCTCTGCTCTGTGTAACTGCACTGTTTCTGCAGAAGAACTGGCTTGCTTTGTGTTACCAACATTTCATAGATAATATTTATTCCAATAAATATCCCAGGGACCCTGCAGGGTGCCTGCTGGCTTCTGGAAGCACTTTACAGATCAAGCCCTTAACGTATAGTGAAACCATGGCTGACTTGTTTGGTGAGGATTGTTTCAGATACAAACTCTTCCCTTCCTTCAGCCCCCAAAAGACAAACAAGCAGAAGTTTTGGCAACAGTTAAGCAAAGAGTCAAAACAAAATCCCATACGTGTTCCATCAGAGACAATAATATTCAGGAACCGAATCAGAGTCGAGATTGTCCCAGGGTGGGTTTTGGGGGGATCCGGGGCAATGGCGCTCCAGTAAGGGACGGATTTTTCTCGTGGCACACACCCTTGTGGTACTGGTAGAAAGTCCTTCTCGTGCTTCTGGAGTAAAAGGCAGTTTCATGCAATTCTTCAAGAAAAGATAAGGGAGAATGCTTAACTTCATAGGAGTTTTTCTTTTTCTTTTATTTTGAAGGAGCTAATAAACCAGAGCACAGAAGTTTCAGCACATCCCGGCACCTAATGAGAACATCCTGTCATAATATTTTCCACTTGACGACCTGGGTGGTTTCTCTTGCAAGCGCTGATCCCTCATAATTAGGCAGTACCAACAGTGCCACAAAAATTTTGCATATAGACAGTTCCTGGGGAAATGAGGTAGAAGTCTGTGGGAACTGTTCAGAATCAGCATTTGACCTACGTGATTCTTCCTTTCTTCCCTGGCTTTTCAAAAGCACGCTTCAAAATAAGCCTTAGTGGGCAAAAAATGAGGGGCTGTCACAAATTTACTGAAGTGTGTGTATTGACCTTTGTTATAACTAAGCAACCTGCTGTGTTTCTCATGCTAATTATTTGGCAAAAGCTCCTCAGAAGCCAAGGTATTTTTCTTCCACGTCTCAAGGGCTGGATCTTTATAAGGCATCAACATCTTAAATTGTTCTTCAAAGGTAGCTGGTAAAGAACAAAGGGAACAGTCAGCAAATGGTGGTGTGGAACTGTTAGAAATCCACTGTAATACCTGAAACTCTTCTGAATCTGAGTCCCATGGGTGCATTTAAATGGTCGGTGAGCTTTTGTATAAAGCAGGTTGCTGATGGCCATTGACAATCTGATCTGCATCCAGCATAGATAAAATCTGAACAAAATCTCAGTCTTTGGCTTTAATAGGCTTGAAGCTACACAATAACTTTTCCACGACAGCTTTTTTGTGTCTTGAGGACAGTGGTGTTCATGTGTGCTACATGCTTTGTGTTCAGTAATTTTCTCTTGTCCCTGTCCTGGGTGCAGATGCAGAGAAATTCAACGAAATCAAATAAATAGGCTAAGCTGTATGCAGGCTGAAAGGTCTGAGGATTCAGACTGGGGAAAAGGGCAGAGCAAAACTTGGTGAGAACGCCTGTCTCCACCCTGGTAACAAGGGTTTTGGGAGCTTAGGAAAACACAGAGCTTCAAGAAAATATAACTAGGAGAGAAAGCAACCATGGAAACTCGTATTCATCCAGTGGTTAACGAGTAGAAGAATGTGCAGAGGCTTCTTAGTGCAACTTCAGAAGTGACATGAAGAGCTGGCCTAGTTCCCTTTCTTTCAGAATGAGCATAATGGGGTTTTTTAGCTGCTATAGGACACAGTTGTCCTGAGGGACGTTTCATACATTAACACACTCCTTAAGAAGGGATGTACATCAATCTCAATTTGTTCTGAACTGATTTTTCATTAGTTTCATTTTGAATCAGTGAAGTTGTGGAGTCTCCCTAGACACCGTTGCCAGCTCTGTTTTCAGGAAGAGGCTGAATTAGGCAATGGGATGTTTGCTCCTCCTAAGTTTGTCAGTGGGTCAGTACAACCCAATTCCTATTAAGAACATTCCTATTATTTTAATATATATTTTAAAAAAAAAGAATATTGCTGTTATTAGTCATGTGAGGAGCAGGGGGCTGGACTTGATGGTCCTGGGGATCTTGGTGCCCAGGGCAGTCCCCATCCCTGAAGGTATTTAAAAGCTGGGCAGACGTGGTGCTGAGGGCCATGGGTCAGTGATGGGTTTTGTCAGTGCCTTGCATGTGGGAAATCCTTCGGGTTCTCTTCAGATATACAGAGGCTTGACTTGATGACAGCATTCATTAAATTAGGCTTGGGGAGATCACAGATTTATTTAGTAGTAGGGGAAGAGCTGCAGTTTCATTCTTTTAAAGTTACGTTCTAGGAAAGATATATGTTGTGACCCAGAATCTCTTTTTTTTAAATACAGGAAAGCATTCAGGAGGGGTACAGTTATGCCCAATTTTTGACATAGGCAAAATGTTAAAGTTCAGTGTTTCTGAAGAAGGTTTGGGAAGGGAGGCAGACTTTATTGGTGTGGGAAAGGGTTATGGCTTTGAGAACAGGCACGTCTGGGTTCACGGAGAGGCTCTAGAGATCTATAGGCTTGACAGAAACGTGCCATCTGGTTCCAGCAGCCGGTTCCAAGTCTCTAGAGGTGGCACCAGGCGAGGTGAGCAACCGTGGGGTTCGGGAAAATACGATGACAGAGCGTGTGGGGGAGAGTTCCTTCTGGTGGGTCCCTCTTCCCTTTCCACTACTTCATCTGCTACAGGCACAGAACTCCTCCCGCCTTTTCTTGGCAGAGGAGCCCCATCCGGAGAGGAAAATGTCATTCTTTGCTCTCCTCATTTTTGCTAGATGATGCAGGGTAGACAGGCTGTAAAAAAAGGAAAAATAACATAAATACACAGCTGCACACGTGCATGCGATGCTGGGTGCTCTGTCTTCCTCCCCAGTAACCGTTTCACCAGGTGAAAGTGCCCGGACTGATCTTCTGACAGGTAAAGACTGTGATGTAAAAAGTGCAGGTGACCAGAGAAATAAAAAAAGGAAGAGATAAGGAAGCAGCTAATTCCAGAATGAGCTTAGGAAGGATTAGTCTGTCTCGCACCAATCCACCAACAAACAGACTCGTGTCCTGGGTGTGTAACAGAGAATATTGTTGTGCAGCGGCGGCCGACTCTGCCCTGTGGCAGCCAATGCTCTCACAGCTGCCGGGCAGGCTTTGTAGATTAACTTGCAAAGAGCCTTTGTCTTCAGATGATTAATTTAAACAATTCACTTCAGGAAGCGTTGCTGGGATCTCTTCAGGAGGAGGTTGTTTCTCCAACTTCTGCTTGTGTCTGAATTTTTCACTCTGCGCTCTAGGGAAGAGCTGGAAAAGCAAAGATGGGTTTGTTGGTTCCCTGGTGACAGCAGTTCCAAGGTGAAGGTACAGGGGTGTCCAGGGGGAGTCCTGGAGTGTTTGGCTCACAAATCTGCAGGACTGCTGACCTGTAAACTGTTCATCTCAATGCCGAAACCACCCCTGGGTTTCAATATTTGCAGATGAAGTGTCCCTGCAGCCTGATGCTCAGTGCAGTTACACCAGCTTCAACACCACAGGTTTTCCAAAGCCCTGGATTAATATGCAAAGATAAAAATGCATTTTCTTTGAATGCCAGTTTTCCTTGTAGCCCATTCCGTGCAAAGCCTGTGATCATACGCGGGGGAAGTCACAGAACGTGTGTTTCTTACCCATTGCCTGATGACCTCTAGAGACATAGCTGTGTTTTGTGTCCTGAGTTCCCACGGTGTGTGGCACTTCCAATGGATAACACCCATCTAGTAGTGCTGCAGACATCTGTCTGGCCCAGCAGTCGGCAGGAATGTGCACCCGTGCCTGAGTGCACAGTTAGGACTGAAGAAAACATTTTATATATCTTTGGGTTTTGGCAAGAGGGAAGTTTGAAACCAAAAGGATGGTTGTGTTTGTTATTTGTTGTTATAAGTCTGTGAAAGTCTTGCCAGGAGTCTTTGCCTCTGCATTAACACAGATTTTGTGCAAAAAGCGTTGAGACTGAACTCTGCCCTTCTGTTAGGGGTACCTGTCAGTACCTAGAGAATGAATCCAATGGAGAAGGCTGATGGCTCCACTGGTTGTAGCACTCCTACTGCAGTAAATAGTTCTCCTCTTAAGACTTTTCCACGTCTTCTCCATAAGTTTTTGAAAGAACTCTGAAGTGTAGGGGACGTGGCGTTCTGAAAAGCTCACCCTTCCAACGCCGGGAAGCGCTCAGCACAGAAAGGAGATAGAAGATGGTTTTCACTGCAGGCTCACGGTAAATGGAGGGGTTGGCTTTGTCATTAGTCTCACTGGGTGCAATGTGATGCTTAGATCAGATGCAAACTTGGACGGTCTTCTGTAGAGCAGATTAGACAAATTATCTAATGTGTTGTTATGTCTAATGTCTCTGCATCTACCTGCCTGGGGGTTTCTGAGTTACACGTGTGTGTTTTGTATTTATAAGGATAATAATGCCATCTCCTGAACAGAACACACCTGAGGAGGCTCTCTGTGCTGCTTGGAAAGCATCCCTGCTCATCCCCCTTCCCTACGCCTCGGCTGAAGCCAGTGAGCACAGAACAAACTCCTTAGAAGTAGCCCAAATCAGTGGTGATCAGTTATGGTAAATAACTTCAGGTTGATTGAGGCATTTGGAACAGACAGGGCATAGCGATTGGTGCATTTAGGGAGAGGACCCACAGCTTCACTTCCCAGCAAGGTATGGGCAAAGGCAGCACACAGAGTAATTAATTGCTAATTAATTACTAGCTGATAACTAGCTCCAATCAGCCTAAAAGTTGTCGGTGTTCTGATGTTACCATTTCTGTTCAGGGGCAATGCGCTTACGCAGTGCCAAGAACAGCAGACAAAATGTTAAAAACCTGTAATTTCAGTACCAGGAAAAGTGTAGCTGGAGCGGGTGCTGTGTGGGGTCTGCAGGAGTCCCGGTGGGTTTCATGGAATACACTGGGAATACGAGGGAAAGGGTTGGTTTTTTCCCCACTGAGCCCATTCCGGGGGAGGTTTGGGGTTTCTGCAGAGAGGTGGGCAGGTTGTGTGTCAATGGTGGGAGGCTCAGTGCTTCAGGATGTTGCCAGGACTACTGCTGCCTTTGTTTTTAAATCTTGGCCAGAACTGGTCGTTACGGTTCTTCCTCGAGTGAGGTTATTTTTTCTCGCTTTGTTGGGATTGCACGCTTGAAAAACATTCTGCGGGTGCAGGCATGGAAAATGTTGGCGTATTGAGAACACCCTCTGTGTGCAGAGCTGGAGTGCTGGAGAGGAATCCTTCCTGCCTCGCGCTTCCCGCTGCCGGGCTCACAGGGAGAGAGTCTCCTCTTCCCTTGAGCCACAAAACCACCGTATTTAGGAAGGGAAGTGACGGCCAAACTGAAGGTGCTGGTGGGTTCTCTGGAGGGTTCTCACGCTGTCCCATCCATGCCATGATTTGAGGACGTTATGGGTATATTCCCGTTGGATGCCACGCCAGCTGCAGCAATTTTTAGGATTGGAGCTCGTCTCTGAATTTCCCACTTGTGTGCCGTCGTGGGGCTGGCATCCCTGAGCGCGAGAGGGCTTGTGGTGGAATTGTAAAGCCGTTTGCAGAGCCGGGCTAAGCTTGTGAAAACATCTGGGGACAGCCTTGCCGTTTGATGTGGGGCTCGGGGAGAGTTATTTACGTGCTACCCCTGTGATACTTAGGAGGGAGAGGCTTCCTGGATAGTTCTGCCAGTGGCTGGATCTGCTCAGGGTGGATTCCATGGCCGTCCAGCACATTTCACAGCGTTGGCCCTGGTCCTGCTGTCCTTCCACAAGCAGAACTGACATACGGTTTGCCAGGAAACATCTGAAGGGCCCGTTTGTGTCTTCTCCACCTTGGCTTTCATCAGCTGCAGTGTGGAGAAAAGGGGTTCGAGAGCTGTGCCATCCTTTGGGGACGTGCCCCAGTACAATATGGGTCAATGCGAGAGCAAGGTGGGACCATCCAGTCCGTTGGAAGCTGGTTGCTCTTGGTTCATGGAGAAGGAGCATTCCTGTGCATTTAAGGGTGGTGTTGTCTTGTCCTTCCCAGTGGAAGAGTTGGGGAATGAGGATGCTCCAAGCCAGAGCCACAGGAAGAGCCTGGTTCCCAGTGAGGGCTGCAGTGGTTTGCACTGTGGGGTGTTCCAAACTGGCCTCCTCACTGCATTTTATTGCTTAGACCCTGTTGGTGTGTAGGCTTAGATTTAGGAGGAGCTAACTAACCTACAGCTGGGACTTTTTTCCTGTCAAAAATCCATGGTGATGTTTTGCTTTACTGTCCAAAGTGGAAGAAGGAGCTTTGGAGTCATGGCAGGTACGTGAATGCATCCCCTGAAAAGCCCATTGAGAAGGGTCCATCTGAACTTTGCCCCTGGACCCCTGTCTTCAAGGGGCCCTTCTGATATTCTGTGATATTCATAGGAGGGAATATTCCAACGCCTACTTTTTAAACAAAGAGTTACGAAACCAGTCGGTCAGTCAGAAGTTGTAGCTGGGCTGTCCCAATGGTGGGGTACAAGGGGGAAACACACATCACTGCTGTTTGACATCTTTTCCACGTGAGCTGGGGCTGCCCACGTCGTACAATATCCCCGAGGAATGCTGAGGCATCCCCACTCTGTAACACACCCCTGATGTGTTGGGAAAAATCAAACAGGAGGGGGACATTCTGGGTTAGGAAACAAAGTATTTGGCCTAAATCTCCATAGGGATGAATTCTGTGCTTGAAATAAGAACCCTGTGATAAATTATAGAACCATATGGTTGAGTAACTTGGTGGTATCTAAGAGATGGGTAGACAGAGTGCTTAGAGATACGGTTTAGTGATGGTGTTTGTCAGTGTTGGGTTGGACTAGATGATCTGAAAGGTCCCTTCCAACCTGGTCAGTGCTATGATTCTAATGCATTTTGTCACCGGGTGATTTTTTCACTTGAGTCTCCTTCTCTGGAGACATTCAAAACCCGCCTCAACACATTCCTGCACACCCTGCTCTAGGTGGACCTGCTCTGGCAGGGGGGTTGGAGGAGATGATCTCCAGAGGTACCTTCCAACCCCATGCGATTCTGTGATTTTCCCTATCCCTGCACCACTGGAACAATCTCTCCAGAGTTCCTGATGGATTTTGTCCAAAGAAGCGGTGTCTCTGCAGGTGAGGATGTTGTTGCAGGAGGATGGAAGCAGATGTTGACATCTTGCTGTTTCTTGCAGGGCCTGTGCTGGGCGGCCCCGGAGAGCTGAGCTCCCTGTTGGGCAGCGCCGAGCAGCAGCTGAACGACACCCTGCGGCGACGCCGGCACGCGGGAGACGACGACTACAACATCGAGGTGCTGCTGGGGGTGGATGACTCCGTCGTCCGGTTCCACGGCAAAGAACACGTGCAAAACTACCTCCTCACCCTCATGAACATCGTGAGTATCTCCACGGGGCTGCTCTGCTCGTCTTGGGACCTGAAAGGGAATTTAATCTCTCACGAGAGTGATAGGGGACCCTGCTTGGTACAAATACGATCGTTTGGTCTGCTGGTGGATGTGGGTCTGTCTTTTCAAGATGTTCCTTTAGGTCATCTTTTTCGCAGTAGTTTTCGAGGGCACGTTTCTAGGGTAATTCAAAGAATTTGTAAATAGTTGAAAAACAGTGGGGAAAATGGTGAACTTGATACATTCCTAATAATCCCTGTCTTCTCCCACCACCCAGTTGTGAAGGCATCCTGCTTACAGAACAAACATACAGGGCAAAAAGTGTTCTAAACACCTAACAGCTCTTTGGAAGAAAGCAAACCTTCTAGTAGTGTCTGTTCCTTAACTCCTGTGGCAGTATCCGTATTTATTTAGAAACTGCAAAGGAACAGAGACTCACAGAACTGCTTTATCATAGTGTGCCTTATGGGGTTAGCAAGTATTGTTTGTCTACATACGCATTTCTGGCTGTAAAATCAATGGCAAGATGCTGTGTTTAAAGATAACAGTGTTGAACTACAGCGTCAGATGTGAAGGAGATGTGTAACCCCTTGCAATGTGCAGTCTTTTCTTAATGCATGTAAGTGTCAGACCCTTACGGATACATCTTAGAAGCTGTGGGGATCATAAGGTTTTCCAGGGAAGAAGAGCAATATCCTTAGGACAGTTGTAAGAGAATAGGCTTACAATTAATAGTGATGTGATGAATGTACAAATGATTCTTGTATTCTTTACACTCACCTTTTCATTCCTGGAATAATTTGAAGATGATTCCTTAGGCTTACAGATCATCTTTGTAACTTTTCTCCTGTGTCACATCAGCCACCACCATTCCTGACTGAGGGAACCACAAACTGGTTTGGGTGGGAAGGGACCTTAAAGCCCCCCCAGTGCCACCCCCTGCCCTGGGCAGGGACACCTCCCACCACA
>JAOXNH010000031.1:1529390-1545297 GCA_028566575.1 Bartramia longicauda
TCAGCACCACGTCTGCCCGGCTTTTAGATACCTCCAGGGATGGGGACTCCACCACTGCCCTGGGCAGCCTGGTCCAATGTTGCAAATTGTCCGTGTTTGTCCTAGTCCTGGTAACAGTAAAACCTAGGACTTCCCCTTTGAGCTCCTGTGATGGTCTGAAGGAGCCCAAGTACTGATGTGCCCTTTGCTCAATACCAAAGCCTTATTTTATTTCCAACTTCTTATGCTACCAGTTTCTTCTCTACCAGTTTTGTCCATGACCACTGCATCTCTGTTGGTGGAACAAACATCCAGCAAATACTCTGACAAACACTGACATTTTGGGAGTCTCCAATAGGTCTTTGACCTCTCTAAGATCTTCTCCCTGACCAAAAGGAATGTCACACACTTAACTTGAAGGCATCTTCCATCTGTCCTATCTGTTAGAAGCTTTCCATCAGTTCTCCAGTTATGGTTAGGTCACTGAGACTTCATCCCAACAAAACTTTATCCAACTATAACATTTTTATTTTAAGAAAGGCATCTTTGAGAAACGTTGCTTGGGATTTAATTTCTTGAAGGGAAGATTTAATTGTTCTTAATTCTGTTGATAAATAATGTCCTTGGGCTAGAAGTGCAGGTGATTTGTGGTGGCAGTGTGGGAGCTCTAGTAGGTTGGCACTGGAAATTGGTGGCTGTGGCCCTCTACAAGTATATTATGCCTAGCCACAACTCTTGGCTTCTGGTGTGAGGAAAAGCTTTTTGGTTCTCCAGTTTCTTTGGTTCCCAGCCAGGGTTATTTTTCAGGGTTTTTTTGGGAGGATGAAGCACCTCAGGTTGCCTATTCCCAGTAGCCCATGGTTTATGAAACGTAGGTAGAACTTTCTCAGTGCCCACCTAAACGCTGCCCAGGGCACATCGGTGCTCTTCACTCTGTTTACAGTCATCTCTACATTTGTTTTGCAGATGAACCCTGCATGGGAGACAAATCTATCTTCTGTCAGATGGAAGTGCTTGCCCGTTACTGCTCCATCCCTGGCTACAACAAGCTGTGCTGCGAGTCCTGCGGCAAGCGCAGCAGCACCCTCCCGCCCCCCTTCCTCACCCAAGCGGCCGAGACCGCCGAGGACGTGATGTTTGATGAGGGTGACCTGCCCAGGGCTCTGATGATGCCCACGCCCCTCGTGCCCCACTCTGCGCAGCTCCTGCCTGGCAGAAGTTCTCCGGGCAGGCGGTCTGAAGAGGACACCCGTACACACGTCTCCCCGTCCAACACCAAGCCTAAAGGCGTTGAGTTTCCACAATGGAGAGCTCCTCAAGCGAGGAAGACTTCGAGGCTGTTTGCTTGGTTGCACCAGTCACCTTCCAACAGCAGCGGTCTTGGTCCTCATGGTGCCCTTGCCTTGGCAGCAGCTCTTCCCCTGGTGCCAGCTGATAACACCACAATGGGTCCTCCTTCCCCACCCAGATCCTCCAGGAAAAGCGAGAAGCACCTTGAGAAGAGGTGGCCTTCGAGGTCTTCCACTGTGGAAAGATGAAGGCCTCGAGGAGGAGAGTCATTGAAAGAGGCTTTGTTTTGGCGCTTTTGGGTTTAATTTCCTTACTTCTGGACACTGGTGCGTGCTGCTTTCCACAAGCAGGACCCTGCAGGTCATCCACTCGTTCCTTGTAAATACGACGAACAAGAAGTGCTGGTTCACTTTCTGGTCGCTCCCGTCCTCCTCCCGTGCTGCGCTATCTGGCTGGCTTGAGAGAGCCGCGGAGGAAAGCACCAAAGAGCATCCCGGACCGCGAGCAGAAGTCGCCGAGGGCATCACTCAGGCCCTGACCTTGTTATTTTTGGTTTTTAACACTCACACGCAGAAAACACCCCACACGAAGAGGTACCAGACGTTTACACTAGACAAAATACCTTTTGGTTTTTTTTTGCAGTGGAACAACTGAACCCATAGGACTCGTTTTGCTAATTTATCTATATAAACGGATATTGTATGAGCAAACTTGCAGCTGTTGTGTAAATACTGTATATTGCAGAAAATCAGTATTATTTTTAAGAGGTTTTTTTTGTGCTGTCAGACAACTGTTTACCTACGTTGCGTTCTGGACAAGTAGAGGTGCCTGCCATCCAGTTCTGCCTTACTGACATTCCAAGAGTTGATTTTTACTTTATTTTTTTTCTTTTTAAAGCAGCATGATCATAAAAGGAGGAGTTCCATTTCCACATGCCATCTGCTGACACCAGGAAGGGAGTTGGGGGTTTTCTTTTTGAGTATCAACAATGGGATGCTTTCTTCTGAAATGGGGGGGGGAGGAAATTGTAAACCTAAAGGTAGGAGTCTCCTTCAGAGCCCCCCGCCCGTCAGAAGGGTGTTTGGAAGCTTTGGGAAGAGGCTGGGGGTGGCTGTGAAAGGAGCCCCACTGTCCCATCCCGTCCCTCTGCTCTCGCCCACCAGCAGGAAACCCTGTAAATACTGTAAGTACTGTAATTTCTCACCGGTCAAAACCCAGTCCTCTTCTCCAGATGGTCCCTCAGTCATTCCTCAAGCTGAAAAAAAAGCATCACAGAGGTAGAATAGGTGCTCAGAAGAAATAGCTGTGGCAAGACTTAAAAAAAAATACATTACTATTTTTTTTTCCCTTACTGGAAGCGTTGATGTAAAGGTGAGAGAGATATTTATTTTTTCAGCGTGGTTCACCTCAAAATCCCCACAACCAGGATGCATCTGACTGCAATAAGGTACCAGTAATTTATGTCACTAACCATCTCGTTCACAGTCCACCCAGTCGCACTCTCTCCTGTGTGTTGCTGTAAAGTACTTGTATATAGGATTGAGAACTAAAGATATTTATTAAAAGTTGATTTCTTGATAGTATTTTATGTACTAAATATTTACACTAAGGGCAGTTGGCTATTCTTTTTTGCCAAGGTGAAATAGAGAGATGTAATTAGATACCTGTACATGCTATGTCATATGGATAGAACAGAAATTTAAGCTAACTAAACTACTGTAGAGAAATTCTTGATCTTATTCTTTAAAAAAAAAAAAAGTCTTATGACTTTTTTTTTCTATTATTGCAGGCATCTGTAATTTCTAAATAGGTTATTAAAAGTTTTCATGTGCAATTTTTGCTTCCCCATAAAAAAGTCCTCATTGATCATTGATCAACCAGTTTAAAGGAACAGTGAAGTACCTACCTCCAAAACGCCCTAAAGTAGGTTAGGACCCCAAAGATTAAATTCTGGAAACGCCTGCGGTGATTCTGCGGGATCAGGAGGAGGAAATAAGGATGGGAATGTTGTTGTGGGAAGAGTGTTTTGGTGCTGTGGGGGGGACGTGGGGCTGTGGGGCGCACGACCGGACCCACCGAGGCTTTGGCTCGACGCCTCCGGAGCGTCGCTGCTGCCGTTCTGCGAGGCTCCTGAGGGATGAGAGATGCGTCCTGAGATGGTACAATCCAATACGGACAATCCCTGAGCCTCAAACAGGCAAATAAAAGGCATGTTTCGTTTCTTCAACATTCCCCCAAAGTCAGATTCTCTTTTATCCTTTACATATATCCAGCGTGGGTGTAGATAATCCTTGTACCTCTCCGGTTGCTCTTTCTCCAAGCTGGTTGCTCTGTCAGGTGTACACTACTGATGCTGGTTCTTGTATTGGGGAGCACGTAGCAATAAAACCTTTAACACCACCAGTCTTTCTCTCGTTTGATTCACCCAGGAGGGACTATTTTTTGCATTTTTAAGCTTCCTCCTTTGCCAAACGAAGGGCCGTTCACATCCTGGGCATGACATTTACTGCCTTGGGGGAAAAAAAAAAAAAAAAGAGTTAATTTGAATTAAGTACTTGTTTTTTTAAAAAGCAGAGGTCCTGCTTTTGCCATGGGAGAGCACAGGATGCAGAGAAATATGGGGAAAGGAAGGAGTGATAATATTGAGGTGACGTTTCCAACCCACTGCTTTGACCAGAGAGGTTTGTATCGCTGAGTTTGGCTTCTGGTCACAGCTGAACCTCTGTTTTTACCACATTCTGCCAAGAGTTGCATCCTCTGAGTGCGTTCACGACAGCTGTAAGCTGGGCAGGCAAAGCTGAAGGAAGTGTCTGTAGAGTTCACAAGAGCACAAACACCAATATTTTATAAGCAAGAGGCTTAAAAAAATTCTAGGATCTATTTAAGCACCACTTGAGGGTGCTAGAAAGCTCTGTTGATCAATAATTAACCCTGCTGGGGTAAATGGCTTGTAATGGGCAGCAACGGCAGCTGTAAACTGGGCTGGTTTCCCATCCTGGAGCATCCCAGGGAATGGCAGCTCCTGCCAGGCAGCGATTTTAATGGGAAACCACAACTTTCAGCACATTACTAGGTGAGAGCTGCTTTAACCACCGATTAAAAATTCTGCAAGACCAGCAGGTACTTCTTCATGTGACAAAATTCTGTTGTTAACTTTTTAAAGGGGATACCTTTGAAGAGACCCTTGAGTCTGTCATCATCTGAATTGCAATGAAGGTGGAGGTTCCAGCAGCTCTGACCCATATCCTAGGAAGGTGCTGACCATCTATATTCAAAAATTGAAGAAGTCCTTCTCCTTTTCACGTTTAAAATGCACAAAGGGAGTTCAGGCTTAGGTAAACTGATACTAACACGGTGCAAAACCGGTCAGGTTTCTTCCAGGGGCTTCAGGCTTCCATGTATTATTCACATGTGGGGATTTTTTCCTAATTCTCCGAAAGCGAGATTGTGCCCAAGGTGAGATCTCCCATGGCAGGTGTCATGTGGGTCAGACCTTACTCACTGCAGTGAAAAGTTGGGGGGGAGTCTCTATTTTTAAATCTAGTCCCTGGGGGATGCCATTTCTTTTGGGTACAATGCCCAATGTTTTAGCCTGTTATTTTTGCCTTTGCTCCACAACGTAAGGAAAGAGCGAAACCCCTTTGAAATCTGACGGGTGATGGATCCAAACGCACACACATGTGTGAAAGAGCAGTGATTTACTCCGTAGGGAAGAGTCACCGCTGCTCCTCTCCCTCCTTTTAGGGTGCCTGCTTTGCATTTAACAGGAGACCAAAACCATAATAGCACATTTTAGTAAGTTGACTCCATGTGTTCCGTGGTACGCAGATCTGGACCCAAAATACCAAGACTTCTACGCTGTGATCACCCTCAGAGGGGTGCAAGGGGATCTCTTACATCCTCCTGCCAATCCCAAATTAGTTAAACTGTCTCCCAGTAACACACAGACCTTCTTAATGCCCAGTTTCTCCCACGCCATTGCCACACGGGTGTGAGAGGACACCACGGCCACCATCCACGCCAGAGCTGCTCCAAGACAGGGCTCTTCCCGCAGAGACTCAAACACAGCACGTAAGAAATAGCAGCATTAAAGAAAAAGAAAGAAAAACCCTAAAGTAACTACTCAAAGCTGCCCTCTTATTTCCTAGGAAACCTGGCACACGGGGACAGCGTGACCACGTAGCCCAGGATCTTCTGGCTGGCTGTAGTCAATAATTTTCCAGTACACGGAAAGAAGCCGGGAGGCAGAGGAGGGGGTGGTCTCTGCCCCGGCACCATCTCCCAAATGCTTTCCACGTGCCTTTCTCTGGCACCTGCTTACGTTTAACACACTCCCAGGTTCCCGTGGCTTGGGAAAGAGGCATGCCAAATCCCAGACAACCTATTCAAAGAGTGTTCTCCCAGCCCAAGCATTTTGACAGTCTCTGGTGGCTTTCTTAATCCCCTGTCCCATTTCCAGTAGGCTGGAATCACACAGGTGTTCCCCAAGTGTCCCAATGCAATTAGCCTGGGGAATAGGTCGTTAGTGACAGGGGCTAAAAACAAAGTTACTGGAGGGGAGCTCCCTCAGGAGAAACAGCCCCCCCCAGGAACTCACCCAGACCTCTGCAGGCAAACGCAAACACCAGGCTCTCTCTCACCTGAAATTAAAAGTGCACATGAAAGGCCAACAGCATCTTCACAGGAGCCTCAGCTTTTTAGATGCTGCAAAACCCTGTGTACGGCTGTGACCATCCCTTCTTCTCCTCCTGGGACCTTCCTCCACCTCCGAGCACTGGGAATTCTCCAAAGTGTGTCTGACACCGCTGTGAGGGCTGGTGTGATTTAGGGAGCCCAGGAAGGACACAGGGCCATGGGAACTGGTCCTGTGGGAAGCCTGCCTGCAGAACCGGGGTGGTTTTCCTGCTGGCCACCAGGCAAGCACGACTTGTAGGCTCTTCCCTCATCCTCTGTGCCTTCAGCTTCTGATGTGCTTTAAAGGGCCTCATCACACCTTCATCCCCTGCCCGCTGCCACAGAAGCTGTTGTACAGCCAATACCTTGGAATTTATCAAAAATTCCTTCCTCTCCGAGCCATTCACAGCCAGCCCATCCCCACCATCCCTCCCACTCCCTCTTTCTCCCCACTTGCGTGCAGGTGGGGCAGAGCAGGGAGGGACCTGGGGGTGGTGTCTGCCCCAAAGATGGATCATCTCTGATGGACCACCAGCAGACAGCATAGAGGGAGCCTTCCCTGCCCCTCTCGGGCACCGGGAATTCCACGTGAAACTCAACGGAGCACAGCCAGTGCTGGAAGGCAGCAGAGGAGAAGGATGTGCTGCCTAGGGCTTTCTCCTTTGTATCACTTCATCTTGAAAAAGAAAAGAAAAATCTATTTTTCTTTCGCTGCCCTGATGTCGAGGAGCCATGCTGGTGACCCAGGAACTGGTTCCAATGGATACAGAGTGGATTTCTACACAACACAGATTAGTACTTTCCCTCCTCCCTAAAAGAGTCATTCCTACCCAAAGCACAGCAATCTGCCCGATGGGTAAACTCATCTCAGCTGCTGCTGGGGCACTCGCTCTCTTTTATGCATGAAAAGGTGTGGCACAGGCAGGTGAAAATCATCAGGAAATCAGCATGTAACCTCATGAAACTAATTAGCAAATCAGCACGGCTGTGTCTGTGCTGCTGGAAGAAACCTCCCTTTCCCATCGAACAATAAAACGCAATCCCTGCATCACCTGCCCTCTCCTCACTAACACATTGGATCCCACACGTTTGCAGGTATCGCTGGTGTAAAGGGGAAGGGAGAAGAGAGGAATTTGCAGACAGGAGGGGTTTAGCTGTGCCCTGCACAGACCCTGCCCCTTGCTTGTGCCGCCTCAGAATTAGCCAAAGTAAATACAGCAAGCTTGGGAATAACCTGTGGGAATGAGCAAAAGGCCAACCTCGGCAAGCAGCCGGGATGGAGTTAGTATTGCCCGAAGGTTAGCGAGGTTTATGTATATAGTTACACACATATATATTTATATACACAGCTACAGGATGGTTTGGTGGGGAAGGAAGCTGGGGCGGGTGCTGAGACCCGCTCAGGGCAGATGGGGCACAGCTGTGTCTCTCCTGAGGAAGGAGGAAAGCATTTTCAGACTTAAAATGAAAAAAAAATGCCACCAAGCCCCCTCTGTCCCCGGAGAGGGGTGAGTGCTCCCAGCCACCTTCAGGAAGCTGTCAGCATCCTGGAGCACTGGCAAATCCCCTTCGTAATGGAGACTAATTTCTCATTAATGAGCACAAAAGAAGGAGGGTTAGTGTTTCAAACCTGGGGACCTGCTGGAGGGACCTGGGGGGTTGTTGCCCACACCCAACTGAGGGATCACACCTGGGGACTCATTTTCCACCCAGTTCCTTGCTGGAGCGATAGCATTCGGCACCAAGCTGGGAGGCAAAATGTGACACTGGGAGCAGAGAGGTTCTCCGCTCCCGAGGTTCTCCATCTCTCCAAGCAAGACAAAGCAGCCTTTGCTGGCTAGCAGGAGCAAGGAGGCACTAGCCCAACTCCACAGGGCATTAATAACACCCCAGGGCAGGCAGCCACATGGCACCGCTGGGTCTGATCCCAGGGCAATGGGGGGGCAGTGGGAATTTGCAGAGAAAACGAGTGCTGTACCAGCAAGAACAACATTTCAGCGCTGCCCTGAGCGCCTGGAGCCCCTATTGCTGTTGGTTTTGATGGAAAATGAGTAACCCTCACCCTCAAGCAGCAGAGGGAAACACTGGGAAGTCAGTTTTGTACTGACTGAGGGAGAACATGAGACGTATGCCTCAGGGATGGATGTGTCCATCCTGCAAATAAGAGAAATCCAGTAAAAGAAACAATCTCCAGATTGGTGTCGGTCTGCCCCGAGCGAGGGTAAGCAGGGAAATGAACCCAAAGGCAGGTTTTTCAGTTGTAGCAGGCTTCAGCTTTGTGTGTGGCTGTTCCCTGGCCACAGTAAGTCAGTAAAACATCTCACAGTGAGGAATTAAGGCAGGAATGACCGCATGCCTACACCCCAGCCCAGCCGCATTTCCAGCCACAGCAGCCCCCCCCGGGGCCATCCAGACTGAAGCCCAGTGGGGTTTTTTTAAGGTGATGCATTAAAGAAACGTGCTTAGCAGCATCCAGGACTTACCTGCAGCCCTGATGCAGTCTCCCTGCTGCCGAAATGGGGTTCTGGAGGCTGCCCAGCAGGGTGTCACCTGTGGGTAACGCAGTGAAAGGCTGAAGGTCCCAGGTGTCTCAGATCAAACTCCTTCACTCTTCTACATCTCACCTCCCAAAGGCACGCACATCGTCGCTGCTGAGCCACCCCAGCTTCAGAATTTGGTTCCTGGAAGTAACGTTTCACTCATTTCTTTCCCTCCCTAAAAAAATCTGTCCTCCCCAGACCTCAACAATGCCCTCCCAGCCCAATCCCTCCCAGCCCTGAGCAACCCATCGGGCTCCAAACAAACCTCCAGTTCCAGCTATTGTCACTGGTGACAGAAAACTCCTGTAGCCAGAAATAATTGCCTTTTAAATTCTCATCTAATAAAAGATGGAGAGAAAGGGTGGGGGGAGAGGGTGAAGTGTAAAAGCTGCCCGGTTCAGGGTCTGAAATGCCATTTAACACACCTTTCCCAGCGCTCCCTCTCTTCTGGCAGCTCAGAGCGTGCTCAATCCCTCCCAGCCGCTATCCCCATGTCGGGATGGATGCTCAGGAGTCTCACTGCCTTCTCCCAGGGCTCAGAGTTTCCAAGGGAGCATTTCTTTCCAGCTGAAAATAATTTCCCATATTCAAAATATTGGGGAGTACTTTTTGCTTATGTTTTTCCTATGAAAAAGCTTTCTAATTTCCTACCTAAATTTGCTCATCACCAATAGGTACCCTTTCCATGCTTTCTTGTGGCTAAACGTGTTGGGTTTATTTCCTGGTATTTACACTTCTGAGGCTCAGGAACAGGGAAAAACGAGGTCCTGCCTCATGTGCACCGGGGAGCTCTTTGCAGCGTCTCTCCCAGTCCTTCAGCAGCATCTCTGTGAATTTGGTTTAAATTAACCTTTCCTGAACACGTGGGCCTTGACTAACACAGACTGTTCCAGGGGAAGGCTCTCTAATGCTCCGGGGAACTTTCAGAAAAGAGCTCCATGGGAAATATTCCATGTCAGGCTGCCCTGAGATCCCACACAGTTACTAACTCCCTCTTAGCTTTCCTCGGGTTAATAAACCCGGAGCTTCCTTCTTCCCTGGTGCTTCTTAGCGACGAGCTCCCGGGTTTAACAGCCAGAAACCATGGCTGTGACACGGACCGTGGCCTTACCCTCCTTACGCAGTTTCATACTGGATTTTATTACCTGCCAGGGCAGCAGGTACCGATGGCATCTGTGCCAGTGACACTGCCTGAGAGGACCGGGAGCCCCTCGGATAGCGGCAGTGGCAGGCAGGAAGCAGGCAAGCTGCAACCCACACATGTTATTTGACAATAAAACCAAAAGTGCTCACCCTGAGATGAATATATTCCGGGGAGGATTTCTCTGGCAAGCAGAGAGGGGATGGTTCCCCTCTGAGACCATCAGGAGCATCCCACGCAGTGACATCCCACGCCACAGTGATGTCACAGGACCTACAAGAACAAAACCGAGTCTGTAGCCAGGAGCCCAGGCACAGCTCAGCTCCCGCACAGCAACTTTCCCAAGACTTTCCAATCAGAAGAAATTAGCCCTCGGAACAGCCCTGCAATGCATGGACACCCTGTGAGCCGTTCTCAGGAAGAGACAGTGGATATTCACACCATCGTGCCCACCAGGAGCTCTCCTGGGACATCAACGCGAATCCTGCTCGGTGCAGATGATCTTTGCTCTTGGTCAGGCCAGATGGGGCTGTCACAAGGCCCAGGACGTATTGGGAGGCATATAAAAGAATATAAATACCTCACCTAAGCGTGAGATGGATGCTCCCACTCCTGTGCAGAATCCATCGAGACCTCCTCGCTTCTGCTGTGGCCATCCCTGCTGCTGGCCGCCGATCCGGACAGCCTGGTACCACAACTTCACGTGGGGCCAGAATGGGGCCAGGATCTGGAAAAGCTGAAGATGTTTCTCCTTTATCTGTCTGTCTGTCCCCACATTCATGATTTTAAGGGGGTCTTTCTCATTTCAACAGTTGTTGGTGGATTTGCAGGACAGGAGACAAATCAGTCAATACTCGGTTTGTGCCCATCAGGTGTTTTCCCACTGTCTGGCTTCTTTTTCCTCACCTGGAGCCCCCACCGCCCGCCCGCCCACCCACCCCCCCATTGCCTCCAGCTCTGCATTTAAGCTCCGGCCAAGGGTGGAGGTAATTTCCCACTCCGGTGGCAGCTGCATTGTATCCTCCTTTCTCCTGTTAGTCTTTATATGTTAGTGCTCTTTTTATTTCTGTTTTTATCGGGGTGAGGTTGCTGGACTGCCTTTGACTCCTGCTTAGGTACTGGGGGGCTCTGGTTTCCTGCTGTCATTAGGTTTAGTCATGTGTGTCTCCCAGCTTTATTGTCATCTCTCTGGATCACCTGAATTAGTGCCAGGATATTATTTAATTTTCTGGTTGTGGGTTTTTGTGGTTTTTTTTTACTTCTGCTGGCTGATTAACTGAAGCTGGAGCATGTTCTTGTTAAAACCTTCCCTTTAACTTCTGCCTTATTGCTTACACCTGGAAATGCTCAGCCTGGCTAAAGCCTCACTGCAGAATTCCTCCTCCTGCTCCTGGTCTCTGGTAAGGTTTCCGTTACCTGTCTAAGCTGAGCTCAGATGAAAGCGCTGTTTGGGTGGCCTGTACCCTCGGAGCGGTGCTGTGGGGAGCCCCCTGAGAGCAGGGATGCTTTCCCCAATTTAATACAGAGCCTTAGAGCTTCTTTCCTTGCTCTGGATGGGGAGATGTGAGTCAGGCCTGGAGCAGCCGTTTGCCCCCCCGAGAGTCCCTTCCTCCACCCCTCAGCCATATGAGGGGGGAGGAAGCTCCTGGGGACTGCGGTGGGATGGATATTACCAGCTTTGGCTACGGGGGCTGGGGGGGAGTGGGATTTTGGGGGAGGCAGGAACAGGTAAAGCTACAACTGTAATTTCAGATACCCGGGCTGCACAGACTGTTCTTTTTTCCCCTGGTTCCTGCTGCTGATGGAAAAGCTGCCCTCACCCTCTCCCGGAGAGGCTGGGTCTAAGTGCTGCAGCTCAGCAGGACAGGAGCTGTGCTGGGCAGCACTGGGTGGGCTGGGGAAGTGCTGCTCCCCCAGCTCTAACGGTCTGGGGGGGTCAGGGGGCTGGCATATGCAGGGGGGAAACCATCAGACCCCCCCCAACCAGCTTCCTAAGGTAAAGGGATACCACAAAAAGAGCAAAAGGGGGGGGCTCTGCGATGAAAGGAACCCCCCCCGATGTGCCCAGCAAGTGTGTGTGTCCCCCTGCCCCAGGACAGGGGTGGCTGCAGGTGACACCCCTCCACCCCAGCCTGGCTCTGGGCTGTTCTCCCCGGTCCCTCCTTCCTCCTCTGCCTCCTCCCCGCATCAGGCGGGAGCTGCGGGGTCTCTTCTCCCTTCCTCCTCCTTCCCTTGCTCTGAAGAGGCGGCCGCTGCGGAGCTCCAGCACCTGTAAGTGGGGGTACCCCCTGCGAGTGGGGTTGGGAGGGGGGCTGCTTTGGAACTGTTGGGCTGTTCCTCCCTCTCTGCTGTAGCTGGGAGCTGTGATAGCAACAGGTTTCTCTGTGTGTGTGTGTGTGCGAGGTGGGGATGCTGATCCCGATGCTCTGAGGTGGGAGCTGGGGGGGACACCCCGATTTATCTGGGGATATAACATGGGGCTCCTGGTGACACCAGGCATCTGCCCTCTGCTAAGCAAGCCCCCCTGAACGCTGTTGAAGTTGGTCCCAGGGCTGTGACAGTGACCAGCACGGACCAGTGTGTGATGGGGAAAGCATCTCTGCTGCTGGAAATGAGGATTTACATGTGCTGGGGGGCTAATCCCTGTGCAGGGCTCCGGGCTTTGAGAGAGAAAAGCCCTTTGCCACTAAGAGCTGTGGAAAAGGAGCGAGAAAAGTCATTTGTGTCACTTGCTTTGCTTTTTTCTTCCCCTCCACACCCCCCCGATTGACTCGACAAATGGCTGTCAATGGGAGAGGGATCATGTTTTAAGGGTCAGGTGCTGCTGGTTAACTCTGCTGCCCTGTTGAGTCTGGGAAATTTATACACCGGGAATGAGGGTTCTGTTAATTTTGCGGTGAAGGAAAGTGGGGAAAGCTTAGTGGGGGATTTGAGAGCAAGTTCTGTGTGGGGTCTGCCTCTAACAGTCCATGCCGTATTCCCGTTAGTGCCAGCAGCGCCACTGTGTTCAGTCACACACCGGCACACACGGGAGCATTCCACCTGAATTTCAATGTTATTTTGAAGGGAATCAGCATGAAAACTCTCCTTAAAAAAACATTTGGGATGCTTTAAGTCAATGACAACCCCTTTTAGTCATGGAACTACTCGTTTCAATCAGAACGGCTCTCTAAGGGGTGACTTGGCCAATTTTTTTTCCCCAGTGACTATGAAAAGTTTTACATGCTCTTATTTGCATTTGTATCAATAGCAGACTACTGCCAGCGGGAGAAAAGCATCTGGAGCTCAAAGTACCTCTTGTTATCTAGCTCTGCCTACAGAAAACTAGTGTCTTGGTCCTTAAATCTGAGCCATACTCGGGGATGCAATGTCCGTAAGGCAGTGGGACCAGTTTCAAGCATTTTGCTGGAGAAAGGGTAATTAATTGAATTTTTCAAGAAAGAGTAATTAATTGAGTTAATTGAACATTTTAAAAAAAAATGCACTATTTCAGTTTGCAAAGCTAGATAATGCCAATTCCTGAAACTTTCTCCTTTTTTCATTTTTTGCACTATCTGAGAGCCCTGCTAATAGCATCCACAGGGGGAAGACTCTTACTTCTCGTTCAGACACCCCTGTCCAGAACACACTTTTTGTCAGGGAACCTATTCTCCCTTTTTCCTTCTTTGCCTGAACAACAGCAGATCACTTCTAAAATAATAAAAAATATATAGTGAAGCAAAACTTTCTTGTGCCTGATTAAAACAAACGAGGGCCACAGTCTACAAAAACAACACAAACTTTCCTCACTTTGACACTCTCTGTTGCTGGGAATTTTCAAGCAGCCCCGATTTTTTTTCTCCGTGTCCATCAACAGGTGCCAAAAATCTCTGTTCTCTGTCCCTCACTTTTCAGCATGGATTTACAGAAAACCTGCCTAGCAACCTCCTGAAAGGGAAGAACAGGGTTTGGCTGAGAAATTGGGCCAATACAGCTAACTGTACGTATGTACTAAACGCGGGCTTTTTCTGAGACCTTTGAGGACCAGAGAAAATATTTTCCAGTGAGAAACTTGACAGGATCAGACTGTTCGAGGTCTCACAAGACTGGTGGCTTGCTGCCTGTCTGCTTAGCGACACGGGTTAGTGATGGTTTTTATCAGGTTGATAGTTGGACTAGATGATCTTCCAATCTAGATGATTGATTCTTTGATTGATTCTTTGAATATAACTCTTTGCAAGGGAAAACCAGAGCAAGGAAAACTTACTTCCAGCCCTTGCTGCTCGAGGCAGGGCAGTGATTTGGTATTTTCCCTTACTGTGTGTGCTAAATCCTGGCTTAATTTACCTTACGCCTATGGCACGTCCTAAATGCCATGTTGTGTTGATGTTAATCTTTTTAATGAGCATCTCAGCAGAACTTATTTGCTTCCACAGAAACGTAAGGCTCTCGAAGGTTAAAATGTTGAATTTACGTACCGTGTGATTTGGTCAGCAATCGAATTGTGCAGAGCTCAGACTCTAGAGCACACATCATGCAAATCCTCAGGTGATGGGATCCCGCCACCCTCATCCCTTTTGTTTGCATCTGGACTCTCACTTTTGCTGACTCCACTGGGGCTGGTGGTACATATGGTGATGGTACAGCAGAGCTAAAGGCAAAGGGGAGGTTGTAAGACCACTAAAGGAGCAACAAAAGATGGGGAGAAGACTGGTACCAAGTCAACTGCTCCCACAGCGTTGCTCCGGTCACCTGGGTGACCTGTGATCTGAGCTCATCAGGCTGCATCAGCAGGTGCTTTCTATGGGAATGGTGAGAAAACTGACCCTCAACCTGCAGCTCCTCATTAGGTGAGGGTGTCTGTAGGGTACAGCTGTAAGGGACCACAGGTCATTTCTCCTCAACAGAGCAGTCTGGGCGAGAATTGCATTATTTATATGGAAATGTAACAGTTGGTGGTATCAGCTACCACCATTTGATGCATTAATGCCCTTAAAGCAAGTGAGGTGATTAATTCTACAATGACAGATGACTTTATAAACTAAACTAACTTCCCACGTGGCATTAAAATCTAAGGATAAGGCTTTTTGAAAACTTTGGCCTGACCTCTCCCTGTAGCAGGACGGTATCTGGAGCTTTCTGGCACGGTAAATGAAAGGCATGGGGAGTTCTGCAGTGACAGGAAAGCAGTTGTCTCCCTTGAAGGAAATCATTATCTCTGCCTTTAGAAGAGTTACTGTACCCTTTGTTTTCAGCTGTTGCTAAAATTGAAGCCTAAAGTCCCGAGGCTGAGGGTTTCATTGAAATGCTACTAGTCATTAGGTGACCCTAGTCTGTATGGTTAGAGGATGCTTGGGGGCTGTTGTTGTTTCCTAGTGGATAAAATTAGGTGTTAGAGCCACTTGTGGGCAGTGGTGTTACGATTCGGCTGGTGCAGGGAACGTTATTTAATGCACATAACCAGAGTGACAGATGAAGACAGCTTAATGCCCCATCAAATATATACACTTTTCAGCATAAAACCCAGAAGTAAATGCTGCCCGCCCGGCGCACCTGGAAAAATGCAGGAAAGGGCACAGGGATGACTGGGGGCAATGTCTGGACAGAAAGCCCCTGCAAACTCGACAGCTGAACCCCACTGAGGTGGCCCCTGTGTGATAGGGGCACTTAACATTTCTGACCTCTATTAGGGGTACCTATGGGTGTTATCCAGGAGAGGTGCTAATTGCTCGGTGCATGGGCAGTAAATGGAAATTCGGGAGTATTCAATGGATTCAAACCATTGTAGCAATTTGCAGAGAGAATCAGTGGATTAATCTGAGTACTTAAAGTAAGTGTGCAGACACCGCTGTGCCCAGTCAGCCAAAGTGCAGAAGTAGGAAGGTACAGGAAGAGTCCACTCCACTTTGCTGTTGTACACTCCTCCTACAAACCACTATTTCTTTCCAGAAGATGATATTATGCAGGTTAAACCCTTGCTATAACCTTAATGGATAGATTTATTTTTTTTTCCTTCTGTTTAGCCTATAGTTATTCAAGACTAAAGGTGTTGCCTCAGGAACAATGTGACCTGTGGTTGTGGGGTGGTGTTAAGGATTCGACACCGATTTGCTGCCCCGGCAGTGCTTCTGTCTGCTCTTTGGTGAGGCAGACCCTTCTGCTTAATTTCTAGCGAAGCCCAATCAGATATTGCACTGCCTGGGAACTTGGGCGAGGAGGTAAAATGCTGTTTAATTGTAATAAGCTCCGAGTAGTCATCCCTGATGGAAAATGCCAAACCCTGCAATTAGTTTCATGTTAAGCG
>JAOXNH010000031.1:1570901-1589025 GCA_028566575.1 Bartramia longicauda
GGGGGAAAAAAGCAAGCTCAATATTCACAGTCATAAAGATGTCTGAAGGCAAAGTACTTCATAACATTGCTACCGGGCCAGATTTTTAAGTGGTATTGGCTCTCTCTCAAATGCCTTGAGTCAGAGCAGAGGGAGAAGGTTCTGCTCCAGAAAAATCCCAGCAGGGGCTGTAACAGCAGCCACTGCCCAGATGTCCCCAAAGGGAGAACAGGGCTCTCACCTACCAATGCCCTAAGGCAACAAAAAAATTACATTTATTATGACACTATTTATATTTCTCATGTTTATTACACATTCACACAAGCAATATAACTTTTCCAGGAGGAAGACAAATTGCTTTCCCTGCTTTTTTTTTTTTTAATTTTAATATATATACTTCAGTAGCTGCAACAGAATTTGGAACAGAAAACTGCCCCAGCATTTCCAGCCTTATTTTGCAAGGAGTTCTCAGCCCTCTGTAAGCTCAATGAAATAAGGACTTAAGGAAATAAGGAATAAGGACTCTTGGACCTGAGCTGGTCACGTGCCATGGAACAACCAGGGTATTTCTGGCACTTTCCAAATAGTCAGATAATCGTGCATTCAAGTCAAAGTGCCTCGATACGGTAATTACGAGCAGACCACAAAGCACAGCACACTTTGCTGCTCCGCAGGGTTAGTGGTGGACACTAAGCCTCTAAGAAACAGCCCAGCCTTCCCACTGCCTCACTCGGGGCTTGATTTATCTGCCTCACAGACACTTTTTCCTTGTACTACTTAACAAATCCAAAGAGATTTCTCCGGTAAAAGCTGCAGCGGTCATTTCCTCTGTATTTATACCTGCTACAAGGCCAAGGCAGGCAGGCAGGATTATACAACACAGCACGTATATTTTTAAGTATTTATTTAACAACACAGGAAAAAAAACCACACCAAAAAAGATACTACCCCTTCAGGCTTAAGATGTGGATAAAATGATGCTTCTTCCCTTTTCCCTGCTCTATATGGGATAAACCGTGCATTGTTTCCAACAGGAAGCAGCAGAGCATCACCAAGACACTGCCGGGACAGCCCAGCGTGGGAACAGCATCATTTCTGGAGGTGCTGCGACAGCCTAAGGTGTCAGGGAAAGAACTGGGTACCACAACACACCAGGGGAGCAGAGGGACTGTGGGAAGACTATGCATTAATTTTATCAGTCAACACAGCTCGCTGCGCGTGGCAAAAGGCACCAATGACCATTCCCCATCCCCAAACCCCCAGAGCCCCCTGTCAAGAAACAGTAATAAAGGAGCCAATTCCTAGCAGCACCCTGTGGGTGGTTAACAAACTCATCATGCAGATGGTGGGCAAATAAAAATGTAAATACAGCTAGAAAAAAAGAGATAATCCATGAGCAAGAAGCATGCTGAGCACGTTAATGGTGTGAAGCAGAACACACCAAGCAGATAGTGTGATTCAGAACTGCACCCTACAATACCAGAGTGAATTTAACAGCTCCTGAAAAGTTAATACTCCTTCTAAAATATTGAATAAATGATACATCTTTTTCACAAAGACTGTTTTGCAGCTGAGGGTCACCTTCCTCACCTCAAGAACTCTGTGCAGTTCTCGATGGGAGTCAATGAGAACTGATCCTGAATGCTGACATCATGAGCCACGGCAGGGACGTAACCCAGGGAACACATCACGCACCAATTCCCTTCCAGACTCTCCGTTTCTAACAAAGACACACAGAAAACATTATCATCAAACTCTGCATTGCTTTCTGCTCCCTGCTTACTTTTGGGCAATCCAGCCCCCCTGGAACTCCTGCTGCTTGACGTTCAAGCTATTGAAACGGCGGTGGCAGCGAGCAGTACTGCTGCACAGACACCGTTCAGAAACGAGTGTAATCCACAGCATAAAAATCTCATTAAGGTGGAGCAGAGACAGTAACCCTCGTACAAACAAGCACACACAGGATACATAATCAAATTCAAAGATTTCTTGGTTTGTGGACCCTGCCGTGGAGGTGCCTCGCTCCTGAGGTTGAACTGAACCTGCTGACAAGACACTGCCTTTCCTTCATCACCTTTTATGATGCACAAGGATCTCACAAGCCTCCAGGTATCCAGGGACCGCGGGGTGCAAGTCAATGTTCTGCACTTCAAATACTTTATTTTTGCATTTGGAAGCTCAGAAGTTGTTTCAAATCACCCTGTGGAAAGGCAGAAACAATCACTGCCTCAGTTTTGCTGATGGGGAACCCAAGCGCTGAATACTAATGTGGCCCGCACCGGTATCAACACAAGAAGAGCTACACAACACCCAGCTTCCACAACAAACCTGTCTGAGAAGGACAGGAAAAAGGGGAAGGGGCAGGAGAGCGGAAAGGCTGTTTCGGGGGGAAAAAGGTCCAAAGTCTTATTAATCACCTCTGCGGTCCCTGCCGAACTCCACGGTTGCTGTAAAACGCCTTTGCCTGACCCAGGCTGTTGGGCTGCAGCCCCAGTATCGCAGAGGAGGCTCGTACCTCACAGAGCATCAGACAGGGCTCAATGCACCCCGCTGTTGTGTGCAAAGTCTGTGCTTTTTGTGCAGGATCCTTGGGACAGGGGCTGTTTCCACGTTGTCGAACATTGCAGTGCCTACACAGTGTCTCTGCGATCCCAGAATACACGGAGAGATCGCTCATCCCAGTTGGAGTTTTTTGCCTCGGCTGGAAATGCAATTCCCTTGCCATGGCCTGGGAAGGGGTTTTTCCAACCTGGCCGGGGCACCACAGGTGTTCTCCGATGACAGCCGGGGCCCAGCAGCCAGACCCAGCTCCCCCTCCAACGGGTCAGACAAATTCATTTGCAAAGAATAATGGCATCAGTCAGCATTGGGTTTAATACACCGACCTCCCTACTCTGCAAATCCAATAGATGTTCTGTACACTTTTCCCCTGCTTCCCTTACACATGATGCAAATATTTATCTCCTCAGGAAGAGCCCTCAAGAAAGCCCATAGTTGAATAACCAAATTCTCATCGTTTCCAACGCTTGCTAATGCTTGTGTGCTCCCTTGTGCTCAACAGCCCAAAGGGTCAGATGTTTGTGAGGTGCTAATTATTTCCCATTTTTACATCAAGCATTGAAAAGAAAGGCAATCTGCACGCAATGTGTTTTTCAGACTGACTTATCTGATACTGCTCTCTTAACACACTCTCCATTAGTGCTTCAGGTAAGGGCTTAAGGAAAAAGCCACATTAGTGGGCATGAATTTCAGACAAGTTAATGAGAGCTGGCTTTATTCAACAGAATTCATGCTGACATTTTGCTTCCAGCAGCAAATTACCGAGTACTTAAATTTCACCCTGGGCAATAGTGTGGAGAGGACACGAAGAAGGGAGGCAGCAGAAGGAATCTTCCCAAGTTTCACAGCAGCCACGATCTCTAGAACAAGAGTTACTGCAGCATCTGCTCAACTTCGGACCAAGTTTCTAGGAAGAGTTTACCTTGGACTCATCTAGAGACTGCCTTCAAGATTTCAATGCTTAAGTCATCAATTTTCCTTCAGAAGGAAATGGAAATGTGCTTCCACCCTCCAAACAGACAGTGGGTTGCAGGGCTCAGCCTGGGGTTTCTTTAGATACCAGGGGTGGGCTTTGGCTTATTCTGTCCATGAACTGAGGCAGCGAAAGGAATGATTCCTGGATGTGTTCAGAGAGGAGGGAGAAGACCCACCTTCCTGGCTGTGACAGAGCCTTCTGCCTCCTGACACAGGAACTGATGCACAGAGAGTCTCCATCCCACTGGCCAGAAACAGGGTGAAGGGAAAGGAAATACACCTAGAGTTTATGAGCAGCTCTGGGAGTAATAAAAAGAGGCATCACAATTTGTAGTGCAGACTGCTATGGGGTGCATCCAACCACATTTATCATCCTGCACTTCAGGCAAAAGCTTTCATTCGCTCCTGCCAAAGCGGAACTCATGGCACAGCCTGCTTTTCCCATTTCTGTGGGAAGCTCACTAAGCCAGAGAAATCAGGGGAGGTGACAAGGGCACAGTCAACACCAGATAACTCCATATGGTCTCCCTTCAGCTATACATGCCATAACCCCACCTACAGACACAAACCAAGCTTATTTTCTCTATCACTTTCAGTGCACTGAATAATTTCCCATTAATATCTAATGACTCATTTTTCCTGACTGCCCTTTTAGCAGTACGTGCAGTCAGGTCAGCTTTTCTGCCCACCACTGAAATCCTGCTGTGAATCTGTCTGCGTCCATCGCTCTGCCGGCTTTCTGACAGTGCGGGCTGCTGCTCCATCAGCATTAAGCACTCCACGCTCACAGAATTTCTTTTACATCTTAGGAGCCAAGGCACAGCAGTAGCAATATCACATACACACACTAGTTAAAGTATCCAAAGAGGAGAGCCTGCCATCTTTTTCTTTAGAAGACTCTTTAATGTTCTTTTAGCAGCTTAGAGTGTGTATCTACTGACTTTTAGTTGCCACTGCTCTTCACAGCTGACAATCAGGCCACAGAATATTTGCTCAGACACTCAAAGGACAAGCGTGTTGCTGATCAACATCTGCAAAATTAGTAAGACTTGCCCAACATCAGATAAAGGCTACAGCAAGAACAGGTCTGGTTTTTCATCCTGATCAGCTTCTGCTTTCCCTGAGAACAAGGCACGCTGTACACATCCCTTGCTGTTGTGGGGACAGTTTCACAACACCCTTTTACCCCAAGGGAGCAAAAACCAAGTTTTCCGTGGCTGCCTCCATATCACTTGGGTTTTTCTCTCCATAGCTTGCTTTCTCACTCAGATTTTTAGCATCATTTTTTCTGTTAAGATATTCTCTGCTGGTATTTATGTTTTAACACAGGCGGCGTTGTTGTTGCGCATAAAGGCATTCACATAGACATTAAGAAACTTAGAAATGGTTTGATGAAAGCGATTGCGCTTCATCTTCAAAGTGATATCTTGAGAGCTGCCCCGAGGAGAAGCGTTAGCTCTGGACAGGCAGATGGCCAGCAGGTTTTTGGTAAGCTCAGCTAACGCAGTAACTGCCTCTCATCACCCTACAGCAGACGTGGGACTTCCAACGTGACAGCCAGGAGGAACCTGGCAGCTTTCACACCACAAATATTTCCCTCTTCCCTACTTGCACAATCACAGTTGAAAAGTTGTAAAGGAATAATATAGTTGGAAAGAACTATATAGAAGGAATAATATAGTTCGAAATATAATTTGATGCATCTTTACTCATCATTACTAGCAGCACCAACTGCAAAGTGGTATTTTCCTGGTGAGATCAAAAAGCACACTGCTGCCCAGCACTGACCAAAGCTATCCGATATGTACGCGTCTTTCCCACATTTAGCAACACCACTTTGCACCTTTTGCCCTAAATCTCAGTATTCACCACCTCCTGACCAGGCTCAACTACAGAGGTTTCTCTAACTGAACATGAAGAGGAGTCAGTGTCCAGGGTACATCCAAGGCCGCCCGGATGCCAGATGTAACCTGTAACTGGGAAAATAAAGGGCTGCTTGCAGGCCAGCGCAGTTAAATCACATTAAATCCTCAAACACTGCCTCTTCTGAGGCAGTGAAAATGTACATTCTAAGCATGAGAGAACATGCGTTTCCCTTTCCCTGTTTATCAAGCATAAGACAACTGGGATTTGCTTTCTTCGCATGCGTAACTGGCCATACCAAGATTTCCTCTGCCATCCTTCCCACAGATTGTCTAAACCCCATTACGCTGGTGAGGGTTAAAAGCAAATCTCACAGTACCCAGGGAATACGCTAACTTCCACTTCTCTCTGGTGTTATAAAGCATTGCTATTTCCACATCTTTTCTGGAGTTTCAAAGGCAAATCGCCTCACATGGATGCTACGCATGGAAATCCCAAAGTATCCAATTTATTGGCAGCAGAAACTTTACAAATCCTCCTCTTTTGCTGTGCTAGGAAGATTTGAAGAAGAGATTTGTTCTCTTCATCCCTCACAAAATTTTACTAGGAGCTTTTCTTATGGAGGAAGGACAGATAGGAAAAGATATAAACTCCTTCTAGGGAATTTTGTTCTGCTTAAGAGAGCCTGCCAGTGACCTCGGCTCACAATTAAGAAGTACAACTCCTTCCCTGCTAAGCTGCTGTTTGCTAGAAGCTAAAGTTCAATTGCATTGCCCGACTCTCGAGTCTTCCATAAAGCCCCCAAAAAACCCTGTGGGTTTGGGTGCTGGGGCTGGAAACTGCAGTTTGGAACTGCACTTGGAAGAGGATCTGAATGCCGAGAAAGTTTCCCAAATCCCTTGTTCTGTAGCTGAGATTTTTTTAAGCTCCCAATTCTCTAACACAGACCGACCTGAAATTGGCCTCTCGTGTGGGCACATCGTGTTAAAGAATTTTATTTGTTTCAGACTGGTTCAATCTCCCTCTAAAAATAGTGTTACTTCTATTCAGAGCTGGTTTTAACTTCTTTATTTTCCAGCAGTACTTTTTACAATTTTTTTTCCAGGCCAAATTGCCTACAGGTGCTGAAACGAGAGAAAACTGCCAGCAATGCCCACATAAATGTCCAGGTCCACCTTCTGTTCACTGAAGATGCAAACATCATCCTCCACAGCAGCTTTACACCAGGAGGAAATCCCAAGGAAAGACAGAAAATCTCAAGATGCAACAAAAGGCAGCTGTCTTTGACTCAGCTTCTCCCTTAAAAAACAAACAATCCCCATACTCATCCAGCAGATGAAACAAATTCCTGTTCTTATTCTCAAGAGCATGAAGTGGAGTGGGGAGAAGAGGGGGAGGAAATACATCTATGAAAACTACAGCTTGGGAAAAGTGTAAACAGCAGCCTGACTGCTAAGTCTATTAACTACACATTTATTATGCACTAACTCGAATGAGCAGCAGTGTCTGTCCTTGGCTCCAGGTGTTGAAAACCTTTGTTATTTCCCGATTTTGTTGTTTGTGATTTAAAGAGCAATGATTCGATTAATACCACTCATCCCTGTGTTGGCAGGGGGTTGGACTCGATCATCTCGAGGTCCCTTCCAACCCCCACATCATTCTGCGATTTTGTAATATTGTTCAAAGTCAGCATGTGGACTTAAACCTAAAGTTAAACATTGCTCCTCACCTGAATCAATCTTAAATACAGCACAATCATTTCTATCAACACAAACCTTTACTTATATATAAACATAAAACTCTCAAGAGCCACGTGTGTCTGTTACCAGCATTAGAAAGTCCTCCTGTGCCTAAACATGGTACCTCAGTTCCTGCCTGAGTAAAACCTAAGCCCATCCCTTAAATTAATCCTGGGCTTAAAACCTCACCAGTCTGCAGACCCCTCACCGTAAGTGCAGCCCTAATTCTGGTCTTAAAGATGGCCCCAGTGGTTACAGCAAATTAATTAGAAGGCAGTAAAGGCCACTTTGGTAAGTGCTATTATCCCTTACTCTGTAGGCTTCTAATTGCCTACAATCTGGTCTGGTGGGAGGTGTCCCTGCCCAGGGCAGGGGGTGGCACTGGGTGGGTTTTAAGGTCCCTTCCCACACAAACCATTTTGTGATTCTATGATTAATTTAATTCACCCCCTCCCATTATTTTAGTGTTACTTCAACAAAGTGCAACAAACCCAGAAGCAGCAGCTATTTTGAGGGGATTTGGCCAGAAACCAATTTCTTACCATGCCACCAAAGAGAGATGCCAAAGACAGCTTGAAAAGAAAACAAGGACAGATTAACAGTAGAGTCTTGACAGTAAATCATACAACATAATTAAAAGCCTGCACAATGAGTAACAGCAGCTCTTCTGTGGCGATCAGTTGGCTTGCCTGAGAACAGAAAAAAGACAAGTTTTGAATATGAGAATAACAGTACTTTTATAATAGATAGTGATACTGTGTTGCATATGAGAAAGGCAGGATGGCTGGAGAAATGAGGATTTTTCTTGTTGCCCCAGAAAATACAGAGATTTAACTCATTACATTTTTGACAATAAACTCCTAAATTTCACAGCCCTCTGAGCTCTGGAGCTGTTGCTGTGTTTGTGAATGCATCAGTAAAAGGCACTACCTTCCCTGCACAGCCAGCGTCCTCTTGTTATTCTTCCAAGCGCAAGGGGAGCAGAAATTGCCCTGGAGCCTGGGAGCAAAAACTCATCTCAGGCTCAAGTGGGCAAAAAGGAAGGAAGAAAGAAGCTTTGCTCAAATAATCCACAAGACGTTTCACGGGGTTTCTACTCCCAACTGAACGACTTCAGAAGAATTTAACAAGCCCTGGGGTGCTCCAGAGCACCACTGGCTATACCGAATTAAGGGGTCTACTGGACTACTGCCGGGAAACTAGGCACAGCCAAAGCTCCCCGAGGCCTTTCCAAACACTTTGTTGTGGGAGCTCCAGGCTCACAAAATCAGGGGAAAAAAAAAAATCCTTCCTTCCCTTCACTACCTCCAAAAGATACCAAGAGATAATTGTTTTTTACCTGCTGAAAGGAAGCAGGTGGCAAAAATTGCAAATGGAACAGCAGTGCCAAGAGACTGGAGGAGGTAAATTGATGATTTTAATGAGACAGCCAGATTTGCTGTTTTGTGTCTTATTAGAGCCCCAGCTCTACACCTCCTCTCACAGTTTCCCTGCATTCATTTGCTTTCTCCCTCGGTCAGCCCCTGTTCCTTTCTCTCCTCCCAAGTCTCAGACTGTAGGAACGAATCTTCGCAATCAAGTGACACTAGAATTATTATTACTGCTCTCAAACAGCGTTATTATTCAGAGCACTGTGATATCCCCGAGCTGCTCGCACATGCCCCGAGCGATTATCGGGAGGAGCAAGCCAACAGTCCACTTCTATTTGGGAAGATTCAAGATAATAAAAAGTAATTTCTCTTATGTCTATTTGACCCGTAATCAAAGCAGTTGTGTAGAACAACACGGACTATTCATGGAAGGCCACATTAAGGACAGGCAGCAGTGTTTGGAAAGCAAAGGGTGGAATATCAATCTGTGTAAATCAGCATAAATCCACTGCGGACACCACAATGAAATTACCTTTTCAGAGTGAGGGCTATTGGGAAAATGTTATGGCTTGCCATTTAGAAAAAAAAATAACAAATTAAAAAGGCGCAGGCAGAAGGCAGTGATGGAAGCTGATGCTCCCAGTGCCAGGCTCCGTTCAAGCCAGTCTGACAAACGGGAAGCAATGGCCTGGCAGGAGCTGATGATACTCAAACGCTAACAGAGCTGCTAGAACATACCACATGCAGGACACGGAGTCCAAAATCATGTCCAACGGGATATCTTGAATGATAAATCCAGACATTCATAGGAATAAGGGATTTTTGACCACTTATAAATACCTCAGATTTCCACAATCACCAAAGTCCTTTCCATTGGGGAAAAAAAACACCAAATAAAACAAACAAAAACCCCCACAATTGACACTAAAAATATGCTTCTTACTTAACACAAGCACACAACACTAATTGAAAGTTAGTTTTCAAGCCAGAAAGAGAAAATTACAAAATTTCAAAAGCCAGAGAGAAAATTACAAAACAGAAGAAAAGGCAAAAAGAAATGAGAGGAAAAAAAAGCTAAACTGAACACCCCAAGAAAACAAGAGCCATGAGCTATTCTGCCACAGACTCTTCTGAACAGCTCCTTTTACAGGCTGACTCAAATGCTGTGTGTTGAAATGCTTTCTTGATGATAATTACAAAGGAAATTAACTATGTATCATAAGCAATTACTAATAATTTACTCTTTTTAAAAAAATAATGACTTGGTATTCTGTTGAAGTATTTGAGAAGTTCATTTCAGTTTTGGGGGTTTAGTGGGGGATTTTTTTGGTTAATACTGACAGGCCTAGACCAAACCCAACCGCCAACATCACCACTCTACAAAGAAGCTGGAAAAAATATTTGTATAGTTTTATAAATTTATATTCCCCTTCCATGATACTCAATCCTTACTGCACAACTTGATAAAAAAAATTATGAGAAAAATAAGCTGTAAAGCTTCTGAAACACATTTGGAGTGTAGTCCCACAGTCTCAGGGACAAATTGATCAAAGTAGAACTGGTAAATCAGAAGTCTGTAGTTAATACTAAAAAAATTAATCCTAAAGTAACCCTAGCTCTAACACTCTCAGATCCCTGCATGCAACAAAACTAATTGCAGCCAGAGTCTCCTTCAAATAATTCTAATTTTCACACTTCACAAAGTGAGGCAGCTGCTGACATCCTGAGTGTCGGCCGTACAAGAACGAAACCAGTTTTAGATCCAACACCAACCATAATCCAGTTGCTTGACATGACCAGCACTGATTCTTCTCCCAGAGTCACGGAGCAGATTTACTCCATCCTTTGTTCCCAAACAACCTCTCTCCAGCCCAAATCCAATTTCTCACAAACCCAACTAACCAAAGGCAATCATTCCAATCAGCACCCGGAATTAAGAGCTGCTTGTTACCCTGATTGCTCATCAAAAACCTCATAGCAATCTTGACAACAGTCCAGAGACCTCCATCTTCAACAGAAAACGCAACCTGATATGACAGTTCTGGCACCAAATTTTCTCTTATTTCTGGTGTCATGGAAACACAGAGATAAATACAGTTCCTGAGACCTTGCATCCCTGAGCACAGCTGCTAAATACAAGGCTAACTTGAGTTTTACCGAGACCCTAGTAACCTGTAAATCGGTGTTAAAACAAGCACAAGCCAATCACTTCATCCAGCACCATCACTCATTTTGTGCTCTAAGAAAACAGTGGTATTTTCCTGTCCTGCTTCTTTCCCAAAGCAACCCCCAAATCCTCCCCAAACCTTAACTGCATCTATTTACCCATGAGCGGGGCTTGCACCAAGCCAAACAACATTCTAGCCTTATCCATCATCAGTGTCACACTTGCCTTTGAATCTCAAAGCTAATGTCCCCCTGGCCAGCAGCAGGGGATATCTGAAGGTTTCAGCCAACAGAAGGGTTTTACTGGAAGCCAGAGTGTAGGTTGTGTGTGACTGTGGGTATACCTGTTAGCCGTGGGCATGGCAGGGAGATGCTCCAAGTCCCGAGTCTAACGAAGTGGGGAAGAGAGGATCTTGTGGGCCAGCCAGTTGTACAGGAGTCACAGACTCCTGACCTGATTCAAGAAGGTATCACAGAACATCATTAACACCACTGGGGAGAGCAGCAGTGTGATGCTACCACTCATTTCAGTTAGACCCTTCATCATTTCATTACTAATGACCCACGTTGCTGAATTTGACTTAAACACCCACCAAGGAACCAAAAAGAAGGAATCATCCTGTAAGACTGGTGCAGAGCAGATTGTGCCTCAGGCCAAAGCAGGTCTGCAGAACTGAAGAGGCGGAAAAGCAGCTATCTGGAATTCCTACCTTGCCCCAGTGGGTAGAGCTCCATTAGAGATGGGTACAGGTATACAGAAGGCTGTTAAAGCTGCCACATGCTGAGCGTACACAAAGAGGAAGCGTATTCCTGCTGTTCGGCAAACACATACGATTGATAGCAAGAACAAAGACTGCTTCTTAATGTGTTGGATAGGTAAATCTCTGTTAATATTACTTAAATATAACTCTTGAAGTTTTATCTCACGGAAAACACACACAAAAGTTTTAAAGTCGTTTTGCTCTTGAAAGCTTTCCACCCAGAGTCACCCTCTGGACAGGCACGATACAGTCAGGCAAGCCATGATGCAAATTCTGTTGGTACCAAATCCTTCATCTGTAAATGAGTGGCCTCTATCAAAATGCAAAGAACGGGGCAGCTCTGATCTCGTTACTCCATGAGGCTTCTTTCATAGCTGCTCTTTTTGATGCCTTTAAACCTTCCTCCAGGCAGTGGTTTGGAACAAGCTGTACTGCATCACCAGCTTGATACACTCTGAAAGCTTTTTTCAGGTCTCAACTGCAGGCAGCAAAGGGAAAAAGGCAGAGAAACTGAAAATGCAAGTTGTGATGCCAGCGAGATGGGAAAGGAAGAGGAAAGGAGACAAACGCTCATTTAGGGGGTCATGAAGTCCCCTTGAACGTTTTTGAGGCTGATGAGCTCATGTGAGTGATCTCGACTCCATTAAAATAACAAAGCTACAAAGATTTACACGATCAAAGAATCTGACTCCATCCCTGTTTCTGAATTCAAGTCCTTTAAAATACCCAGATTTGATTTCCATCTGGTGGGTCACAGTGCTGTGCCGCAAGAATCACAGCTGAAGGATTTTCCCCTCTTTCAGTGAATTCAGACAATTTATCAATATAAACAAGTGGGATTTTCCATGACTTACTGAAACATCACTGAGGGCTGAACTTAACCACCAAGGTCTTGCATCACCACCACCTCCTGCCCCAGTCCCATTAATGAGGACACTCTACTCAACCGTTTACCAAGTCTAACCAACACATATCTATCTGGCCACCTCACTGAAGAACAAGCCACCAGCAGCAACAAAGAGCAGACAGTACTGGACCAGCCCGCTGGAAAGCAAACACCAAGAAGCAGCCACCCTGCTTGGCATACTCAAGGCCATTTTCTTAACTTTCATTCTTTTACAATTATTCTGGCAAGGGAACTTTTAAACAAGTCTATACAACAGGAAAAATATTTCCTGGAACAGATTCTCCAAATAAATTTGAACTACAGAAAAAAATCTTATTCCCACATTTAAGAACAGTTTAAGCAAGGATGTATAAAATGCAAGTATGATGTGATTTTTTGGAGGCACAAGCAACTCAGGTTAATGTTGTAAACAAAAAGGGCAGCAGACAGTTTGAGCAGCTTGTCATTCTTGACCCTTCAGCAAGTGGAGCTGTCCTGGAATTTCATGGCAAAGCTAAAAAGAGGTAAACAAACAAAACAAGTAGTCCAAGATTTATTTTCTTTGTACTTACTTAAAAAGACACACCAGGAGGAAGTGGAATCAAAGGGGAGATGTAAAAAACTGTCTTCCTGCCTGCCGCTCTCCACACATTTTCTTCCTCGGGTGGCACGTATGTGGCATTCACCAGAGGCAGGGAAACTGCCTTGCTATTCACCACAAAACTTAACAGACAAGGATGCCAAGGTCCAGCAGCAATTGTTCTTTGTGTTTCTGCTTACACGTGTTTCACCTCTGCTTTTATTTTGTGGGTTCTTTCGGCCAAGTCCATTTCTATATTTTTAATCTTGAAAAATGTTGTAGCAAAGTTGAGTTTGTGTTAACTGAAACTACCACCTAGAGAATGAGAGATGATCCTAAACCATTAAGTGTTTAATACAAATTAGGTCCTATCTGTGGAAAGAATGGCCACAACCTAGATAGAGGTTACTTCCACAAGACTTGTAATTCGCAACAGAACTCCTATTTTTGAGGTGTTAAAAATTACATTTGCTAATATTTGTAAACATAACTCATGTAGGTGAGGCCACTTCTCTTAAGTTGAGGGGAGAGAAGTTAGCTCCTTGGTAATTAATGCAGAAAGAGCGGAATGACCCCATTGCAGAGCAGAGTTTACTGTTCATCCACACATGTCCTGGAGAAGAATACAAAGGGTCAATGCCTCAAAGCAAACAGAAAACCTTTTGGCCACCAAAAGATCAGCCTCCATTGTTTCGTTTCAGTCTACAGAACCCAGAAGTGAAGCATGAAAACAACTTGGTGGAATCATTCTGTGCCACCCCACTACATTAGTTCAGAATCATTTCCCTTCTCCCAAAGGTGAAGCGTTCATGGACAAGGTGGAAGCAGTGGTGACCAGCAGTCAGATCATACTGGTAGGCATGAAGAGCAAAGTTTTCTTGAACTCAAGTGTATTCAACTGGAAACAGAAGCCAGGGTATTTTTAGAGACCTATGAGATGCTAAGAGATGCAGACTCCTGCAAGGCCTCAGAAGGAGGGTCACAGAGCACCCAACAAAGAATACACAGCCAGGCAGGCTTACATTAGAGGATGGACTCTGACTCAGGATACAAACACTATGATTAAAGCAATATGGAATTATTTTAACTAGATACAAATAGAGCAAAAAAGGCAACAGTCCCATATACTCTTGTAGGGATGCCTACATTATGGCATGACAATTGTTTAAAAGACTAAGAACTTATGGTTTTCTGGTGGTTTTGAAGTCATTGGTTAATACCAAATTACTCCTCTGCAGCCAAAGCCTCTTTATTTTCATCATTAACACAGTTATTGAACTATACTACAACTGCAGTTTTCCAGTGCTACCCTTGCCATGCTCCTTTCAGCAAGTAGAACCTTACAGACTGTCCTAAGCCTTTGCATCCAATTTTCTCTTATCTATCCAAGCTGGACTATTTTGCTATCCTTTCAGGAAGAGCACCATGTTGACTTCAGCACTATGGCCTTTGCAAGCTCAGCATGCCATAGAACCAAAAGAATTACTAAATTGTCCTTCTGAAGCCACAACATCCCTGGCCTTGCTATTCCTTTAAATATTGTGTTACCTATGCAACTGGGGCCCTTTCAGTGCTTTGCAAGTATCAGCCTGTCAGCAAGGGCTGTCTGGGCAACATTGAGATTCCAAACCTGTCACTGTTAACACTTCATTTCTGAAAACAGGTCGAACTGCATGAGATTCACTGTGTAAGAGGAAAGCATCAGGCAGACCAGCAACATCACTTCAGCACAGCCATGGACTGCCCAGTTGAAGGCTCTGCCTTGTGGAGGTTACAGAGCTGAGAAATTGCTTCTGTCGGAACATATTATAACCCCTGCATCCATCAGCAATCTGTCATTGCAGGAGAAAATGCTAGTTTTAGGAACAACATTGATAAAACATCACTGGAATTGAATCTACAGTACAAGTTGAGAGAAGCAGTTAACAAAACCATGGCCTTAAGGTGAATTAAAGGCACCTATTCATCCAACAGCAGCTCAAATAAAGGCACCGAATAAACACCTCAGCATTTCTTTTAATGTAGTTTTGATAACACCTTTATAAGGATTTCATTTCAGACACCCTGGAAAAGTTCAGCCCATTTTATTTTAACAAGAGTGTGGGACTTGTTTCCAGCCTCCCGATGTTCATTTCCCTTCTCACCAGTGCAGACATCTGGTGGTCAAACTGGTGATGGCAACTTAACCACAGTCGTGCTGTCAGACTCAGCTGCCCGCTTGAAAAGCAGTTAGTCAGCTCATCTCAGCAGGGATGCAAAGCCTTTCCCCCTTAGAGCAGGAACTAGTGGTAAAAAAAGATTAGACAACACATCATTACTGCCTAAATCTTTCTCCCTCTCCTCATTTCTTCTCTTCCTCAAGCTTCAGGGACTTGCTGGTCCTGGGTCTTCAAGAAATTAAGTGTTGAGTGGGTGGTTACACACAGACTGAATTACTCCTGGAAACACATACCAAACCCAGGAGAAAACAGGCTGGGATTTTATCTGCACACCAAACAGCCCGTCCCCAAGCAACACGAGCTTCATAGATGCTCTCTATTTCAATTAACACCCTCCCTCAATCCTGCACGGTAAAGAAAAGTAGTTTTTTTTTTTCCTCCTCCCGCTAAGAGAGGAAAATGAGCTGGCAGAAAGTACTGTTTCCAGCTGACCTGGCCCTCATGGGCAGCTGCCGACCCTGAAAGGGATAATTCATAATGCCTTACCCTATTACTGTATGCTACTGCGAGCACCACAGTTCTAGGATTTAAAAACCACATTTACGTCAGCTAAAAGGTCTCTAGGTGGTACAATTAACTGAATTAACTGCTAGATCCTGAAACATGTTTCTAAGCGCATGAAAACCTAAAGGAAAAGGTACTGAGCACACTGAAATGTGCTTCAAGCAGAGGTCTTCAGTTGGGCTTTTGCCTTCCTCTCCCTCTCCACCACACTGTTTTCCAGAAGAGCTATCATTTCTGGCTATCACATTAGGCCCTATCCGGGAATCTCCAGTCCTGCTTTCCGTGACCAATGACACTTGCAGTGCCTGCAGCAAGCACCTGAATTCACGTCACTCAGCCCATGGTCTCCTGAGCCATCTAGTGAATGACCCAGCCGCACACGGCCAGGCACAGAAAGCTCTCATACAGACATCATATTGGCATTAGCCTTAGTTCTTAAAGATATAATTGAGAGAACACAGATAGCAGGATAAAGTACAAAATTATACCATTTACCTCTAAGTGGTTTTGAAGTGGCACATCAACGCTATTTTATTGTAATCTTGACAGTTTCAAGAAAAAAAACCAAGAAGCTACCAACCAAGATGTCAATTTTACCACACTCCCATCATAGAGCTGCTCCCAAGCAGGTTTTCTGTGATAACCTTAAGTATTCGTGCATTTCAGAAGCTACACACTTCTAAAGGAGTCACTTAGGAAAATGAAACTTATCACCTGTGTTTGTCTGCTACTCTCAAATTGGTACTTTCAACACATTTCAAAGCATTTTAAATCAGAATGATGTTACTTGGTGACAGAACAGCATTAGGCCAGGAAAATGAAGAGGCTGCCCAGAAAATATTCACTATGAACTATACATTCCCATCACTCTACCACCTTTAGCATCTTTGTTCTTTTTGACTTCTATTTCAAGGACTTCCATCAACAAAAATGCTGTTCCTTCTTCTTTCCAACTGCCTTTACCAGAAGCAAATCAAAAAGTTCACTTTTCATAATTTTAGGACCTGGAAATAGGTAATACTTATAAAGGACAGCTGCTTTACCAGAAAAAAAAAAAAATCAATAGCATTCTGATGATCAGACACCTTTATCTGCAATTTCATCTTATAAATACCCATCTGTAAAAAGGAGGCTAAAAGCTCAAAAATACACGTGTCCTCCGTGAGCATATACACAAGACCAACAATGCTCCTTTAAAGGAAGTAGAGCTTCTTAACTCCTGTTCCAAACACAAAAATCAAACAAGAGAAACATTCCTAATTTAAGATAAGCTTGAGTGCATTTCATAGAATGGTTGGAGTTGGAAGGGACCTTCAAGATCATGGAGTTCCAACCCCCCTGCCCTGGGCAGGGACACCTCCACTAGAGCAGGTTGCTCCAAGCCCCCTCCAACCTGGCCTTGAACACTTCCCGGGATGGGGCATCTACAACTTTCCTGGGAAACCTGTTCCAGGAACCAGATCAGGCAAGTAAAAGCATAGGCAGAACTAAATCTTCTTCGACCATATTCCTTTTATATATGCTATATGCTGACTTTTTTTTTTTTAATGCAAATGAACATGGTTCAGTGTAGATACTTGCCTTTTATTGATGATAGGGAGATGCCTAACGTACATTTATTTACCTATTTTTGCATTTTTTCATAATTTCTTGAGATCATTTGAAGCTTTCCATCCTTTACTTGCAAGATATATGTCTGCTTGTGGATTAAATGAATTAGCTTGATGGGGAATTTAATAATTTCTTAGTTTCAATCTATGTTTTTAAGCATTCTTCCTTATTTTAGAGGGTTATCTTAAAAAACTTCTGTTGGCTTTATTTTTCTTTCCAAGTTATAGTCTTCCCCCAAGTGTTGTTCCTTGTCTCAGCTGACCTGTACCTGAGCAGAGCGATGCTCTGTTGGGTGACTACTCCTGTTGTCATCTGTGAGAAAAGTTTAAACATTTTAATATGTGGCATCATTCCCACAGCTGTCATTGCTGTCTGCAAGTTTATTCTCAGCACAGTGTGAAGCTTTCAGCCATGCAGAAGGGCAACACTTTCACTTAAATTGCTAAGACATGAGTTTTATATTCAGTTTTCTCTTGAGCATAATAGAACTTGTTACCAGGTCCTCTTATCTCCTCAAATTTAACATTCGTCTTCACTGTTGGGTGAATTCTGGGCCAGTCTTCTTACAGACCTGCGTGAATATGCTTTTTTTTTTATAAGTCTGAAAAGACTTTAAGGTTAGAAAATTGTTGCATGTAGATGGAACTATGGAAGGCCAGTTGTCTAAAAATATAACTGTTTTTTTCTTAATGCAGCAAGCTTGTGTTATTGCATAGACTAATCTGCTTCTCAGGGACAAATCACACAATCACAGAATGATGTGGGATTGAAAGGGACCTCTGGAGATCATCTACCCCAACCCCCCTGCCAAAGCAGGTCCACTCAGAGCAGGTTGCACAGGAACATGTCCAGGTGGGGTTTGGAATGTCTCCAGAGAAGGAGACTCCACCACCTCCCTGGGCAGCCTCTTCC
>JAOXNH010000031.1:1592410-1602602 GCA_028566575.1 Bartramia longicauda
TGGTGGTCTCCCCTCTCCCCACCCCGCTGTGAAATCACAGAGCAGGAATCAGAGAGAGGAAAGGGAGGGTGGGGGATGATGCTTTGGTACCCAGGACACCCTTTGGGGTGATGCTGGAGGAGCTGGGCTGGGGTTGGAGGAGGAGAGGATGCTGTCTCAGGGCTCGGCTGCCTCCCTTGGCCAGGGAAAATGAGACTTTTCTGACCCGTTTCACTGCAAAACCCACCCCCTGGGATGGAAGCCATGCTCTGTGCCCACCCTTGCTGCCTTCACAGCTCCAAAAAAACCCCTCCAAATGTCCCTCTCCCGTACTGCTTTATGAAAATGGAAAGAAATGTGGCGAGTTGGCACTTCCAGCAGGACCAGCTGCCTTTTGCCACAGTTTCCCCTTTTTTCTCTGTGCCACCGGCCTTGCAAACCCCCCCCACCCCCCCCCAACCCTTCCTTTCCCACCCAAGCGATGTGACCTTCAGCGTAACAGGGCTCGGTTTTGGGGAGGTGACCCCAGTCCCCACTGTAACACCAGTAAATACACCAGTATCAGTATTTACCCTGCTTGGTACCAAAGTCTAACCGACACCGTTTGTAGCAAAAATCGATAGCGTTTTTCCAGGGATGAGGGAGTCACCGGAGATGCCTTCACCGCTGGGTGCTCCTGCCCTCCCTGGTCCTGTCTCCAGAGCTCCCAAGCCCTGAGGGGCTCCAGACCCTGCCAGAAAAACCAGCACCACGCATTTCAAAGGTGGAAAAAAAGTCCATTTGGAGAAGGTTTTGGTTTTTATTTTTTTGCCTGCCCCTCGCTTTGACTGCAGAGCTGGGGACCAGCCCTGGGACAGCGTGTTGTGGTGGCACAGCATCCCTCATGCCCACGATGCTGGAGAGGGAAGCAGAACACGAGAGAGAAACAGGGAGTCAAATGGGAACAGGCTGGTCCCCAGATTATCATTTTCCCAGGAAAAAAGCAAAAAAAAATGAGGTATTTTATGTAGGAGACTCAATTAAGCAGAGCCAGGCTGCTTTGGATTGTTTTGTTTTTATTTTTCTGCAAGGAGCAGAAAAAAAACCTGGCAAAGAGCTCTGTGCCTCCAAAGGGAAGGGCTCGGGAGCATCACTGCAGGGGAAGCAAAGCCGGTGTTTTCCCAACATGGGATCCCAGCTCCCCGGGGCCACCACCCGAGCCAGCCAAGGCACAAACCCTGCTCACAAATCCTCCTTTTTCTGCGCTCACAGGTAAAGCTTATGTCCGGGACAAAGTCTGCCAGGAGTTCAGGATCCTGGGGAAGGAGAACTTCCGAACCCTGTAGGTACATCCTGCTGTACTTGCCCTCCCAGGGCACCAGGACACTCGGCACCTGAGCCAAGACCAAACAAACAAAAAATTAAATAAAAATAATCTTAGAAAGGAGAAGATTTATTCACACCCTGCAAACGAGGACTCTGATTGTTCTTAACAGGAGAAAAGTTTGCTCCATTGTTGAACGCCTCAAAACCAATTAGGTGCTTAAATAACGAGGAATTCTAACAGGGCTGGGAAGGGCAGCCCCCAGCTTGGGACCCGCTCCGGGCCTTTCCCAGCTGTTTTCCAAGGAATATGCTGCTATTTCTTGCAGCTGCTGCTCTCTGGCTCAGGAGGTTAAGCCCCCTTTTGGAAAAATGATGCTGCAATGTGTTTTATATTTTTTAAGTGAGGGAAACGCCCCCGCCAGCTCATCCTCTGCTTGCTCCCCGCTCCCAGGACCATCGTCGCCAACAGCAGGAAATATTCCAACGCCACCTTCGAGGAGATCAGCCACCTTGTCCGGGAAATCGTCTCCTTGGCCGAAACCTGCTGCGCCGAGGGGGCTGACCCCTCCTGCTACGATGCCGGGGTGAGCCTGACCCAAACCAGATGATGGACCCAACCCCCCCAGAACCAGGGCTGGGCATGGGATGGGATGAGATGGGATGTCTCCCTGGCACCTAACCTCCTCTCCATCCCCCAGTCTTCAGCTCTCTCGGCCAAATCCTGCGGCAGGAGCTCGCCCTTCCCATCCCACCCCGGCACGGCCGGCTGCTGTGCCCAGGAGGGGCTGGAGCAGAAGCTGTGCCTGGCCGCCCTGCAGCACCCTCCCCAGCAGCTACCCCAGTACCTCCAGCCCTCCAACGAAGAGCTCTGCCAGGCCTTCAAGAAGGACCCTGAGGACTTTGCCGACAGGTACAGTGGGATGGGGATGGCCCCCAGGCTCCCTGATGACCCCCTGTTGAGCCCAGGTGCTGGCCAACATCTGGATGCCCACCAAGCAAACCTCTCCCAGTCTCACCCCTCTGCTCCTGGTGGTCCATCAGGGTTAAAACCCTCTGCTTTCGATGGCCGTGGGGCTAATGGTCCACCAGAGGAATAAATGGGGGGGTCCTGCACTCACAGAGGCACCAGGAGCAGGATTTTATCAAAAGGATGAGGGGTGCCATCACAAGTGGGAGTGGGTGGAGAGGGGCCACCACTGCTTGGAGCAATAAGCCAGCAGCGGGGTGGTGCCTGAAGAGGGTTCCCATCCCTGGGCAACCCTAATGCCCCCAAGACCCCACATCTCCTGCCCCCCAGCACCCGCTGGCAGGGTGCTGGGTCCCCTCAGCCCTCCTCTGCCGCAGGTTTCTGCACGAGTACGCCAGCAGCTATGGCCAGGCACCCCTGCCCGTGCTCCTGGGCTCCACCACCACCTTCCTCTCCATGGTCTCCACCTGCTGCATCTCCCCCGCACCCACCGCCTGCTTCCTGAAGGAGGTGAGACCCTTTGGATTCCCCCCCCGGTCCCGGGCTCATCCCCATCCCTGCTCCCCAGGTGAGCATGGAGGAGAGGTGGCTGGGAAAGGCTTGAATTTCCGTCCATCTATTTTTTTTTCTGGCAGAAACTGGAAAGGAAAACCCTCTCCCTCCTCACCCTGATGTCGAACCGGGTTTGCTCCCGCTTCGCGGCATACGGGAAGGACAAAGTCACCGTAAGGTAAAAGGGGGAAACGGCCTTTTCCCTCCTCCATCACGAGCCCGTTCCTATTTCAAGCTGTGGATCCTGTTCCCAGGCAGCGATCCCAAAGACAAGTTTTAATTAAGGTGTAAATCCAAACGTGCTGCGGCATCCTGCATAGCAGAGGGGCAGAGCGAGCCCTGTGGCTCCCCACTGCCTCCCCCCCCGGCACCCCTAACGCTGCGAAACCCCTGTTTGGGGCTGTTCCAGGGGAAATGGGAGCTGAGCTCCCTGAGCCCCTCCAACGCCCTGTGCCTGCCCAGCTACCTCGCCTCGCTGGCTCAGAAGGTGCCCGGTGCTTCCTTCGAGGACCTTCTCCCCCTGGCAGAAGATGCTGCCGAGGTCTTTTCCCAGTGCTGCGACTCGCTGGATGAGGACTGCATGCCGAAGAAGGTAGGGGAGCCAGGAGACCTCCCCGAAACCACCTCCTGAGCGGCAGCGAGGGGCTTAGGGGAGCGGAGCCCCATCCTGGGGAGCCCGAATGCCGATCCCCTCACACCCTCTGGCTCCCTGTTTTGCAGTTATCAGAGCACACGGCCAAAGCCTGCGGAGCGCTGGCCCCCCGAGACGAGAGGTTGGCCACCTGCTGCAAGGGGAAGAACCTCATGCAGGACTATTTCTGCATCTCAGCTTTGCCACCAGCCTCCACCCCCAAACTGCCCCAGCTGCAGAAGCCGGCGACCGGGCAGCTCTGCGGCGAGGAGGGGGCTCGCCAGGCCAAGAGGTGAGCTGCTGACCCTCCATCCTCCTCTCCTCTTTGTTATACGGCTCGGTGATTGTTAGGAGAACCTGGGGAGCATCCTCTCTTCCCCCAGGGGGTATCGCCCCCAAGGGCCACGCAAAGATGCGCCCCTCACCCGCCGAGCAGGTCATCAAGATACAGGACAATTTCTCCTGCAAATAGATGGTTGCAGGTTGGGATCTGCAGGAGGCGATGGAACCGTGTTTCTGTGGGATGCTCAGACCAGAGAAAAACCTTTTAAACTTCATAGACACCCTGGAGGGGTTCAAGGCCAGGTTGGAGGGGGCTTGGAGCAACCTGCTCTGGTGGGGGGTGTCCCTGCCCAGGGCAGGGGGTGGCGCTGGGAGGGCTTTAAGGTCCCTTCCAACCCAAACCATTCCATGGTTTGGTGATTCTTTGGAGAATTCCTTGCCCATGAAGGTGTAAGAGCTCTGGTCTACTTGAGTTTGGCCTGATCTGCTTCTCCTAAGAGAAGTCAGTCATCACTGAAGGCTTTGCAGGAGTAAAAAGCTGGTTCTTAGCACAGGAATGAAATAGGAACTGGCCATCGGTTTCACCAGCAGGGGAAAATCACCCAGAAAACCCCATTTATTACCCTGTTACTGGGTAAAGAGCTAAGAACAGAACAAATACTTCATATTTCGTCACTATCTTCCCAACAGAACATAAAGTTTCCTCCTTCCTAAATCAACCTCCTTGAGCAGAAGCCTGTTTGCAGACTTGGTCTGATTTTCCCCCAGTGAAACCTGTGCTCTGAAGAATGGCTCTCTCTGGCTTTTGTGTTTGTTTGTTTGTTTTGATGTTTCCAAAAGGAAAACCTTGCTCAGAAAAACAGCTTTAGCGCCGGGAACGGAATCCGGTCAGGCTTTAGGGCTCAACACAAAAGGAACTGCAAACGGGTGCAGAGGAAAACAGCAGGAAAAAATGGAACAGGAGTTTTATCTTTGATTACTTAATAATTTTAATTACTTAATAATCTATTGAAGTGTTTCACCCCAGCGTATCACAGGCACCTTGGATATAACATTGGGACATAACCTAGTACTCACTGCTCGGGGATGGTCACCAATCCTGCTTCATTAATGCAATTAAGTAATTGTCACAGGCCAGCACCACTTAGTGAGTGAACCTCAACATGGACCCAACTATCCTGATATCCTGAGGTCAAATCTTCCCTCCAGCCTCAGTGTTGGAGAGTCTCCTGATGTCCCTGGGGCTCTGCTGGTGGCCACCCACCAGAAAACTCTCTGGCCAGCAAGTCCCGTGCTCCACCTCTGAGCTGAAAGGCTGTTTCCTGCCCCAAACATCTGCTGGGGCAGCTGTGAATCAGTTCCCCCGCAGAGCCCAAGGGATGACGTGTGTGTGGACGACACCACATCCTTCTAAAAGGCCCTCTGAGGACCCAGCACTAATTACTCCTTCGGGAATTAACAAGCCCTCATCACTGACAGGCATCATCCCCTTCCCCTTCTGCCCTGGGATGCTCAGCCCCAGGGCTGCTGTTGCCATCACCTCACCTTGGGCATGAGATTGGGTTCTTTTGGGTTTGGTTTTTTTAAATACAGGTTCCTGCTCTGCTGCTCCTCCTACCCCTCTGCTCCGTTCTCCTGCAGGAGACACCATTCACGTGGCCAAGCGGCTGGAAGTGGGGTTGGCTCTTGTCCCTAAAGCCACCGCCTTTCTTTTCAGGGAAGTCTATTAGAGAGAAAAAGAAGGGAAAAATGGAAACATACCTTTTTCCTCTGGGTGTGTGACCAGCTCCGACTCCTCCCCGCAGGCTGTGGTTCTCGTCGCCTTCGTGGACCTGAAGGAAGAGGCCTTTTCCATCAGGCCACCAAGATCCGTCAGAGGAGAAGCTCCAGCACTGCCCCGCTGGAGAGCCTCCATCCAGCTGCTGGCCAGGGCAGCGCAATGAAGTAAAAAACCTAAGGACTGTGCACAGAACTTACTTTTTCCTTTACCAGGCCCCACGTTACAGGGTAATGGAGAGTTATTTAATTTGATTCCTTTTGAACCTAAAGGGAAGAAAGTCACGCTCGATGCACAGCAAAATCCAGCACAGCGCCTTTTGTGGGGTTTTCCTGCTGAAAAGTCTCCCAGGTCAGAGAGAAGCATCACACGTTGGCATCTCGGGTGTGGTTTAGGAGATCTCGGGCTGCTTGGTCCAGTTGGAGAGCAGTGAGCGGATCCCGGCCGCGGTTGGGAGGCAGACGGTGTGGAAGAGGCAGAGAGCGGTCGTGGAGATTGGGTGGAATTAGGGAAAAAATGAATTCCTCCTTGGATGCCACCAATGGGGACAGCGTCTCTGATGGTCTTCCCGGCGCTGGGGTGGCTGGTCACGAGGAGAGAAGTCCCCTCCGTCCCACCGGTCCCTGCTCCCCTCCAGGGACGGGCCGCTGCCGTGCTGCCCACAGGGAGGACAACAGGTACCTAAATAAAAAGCAAAACTCTTAATATTTGTCCGTTTGTAACATCAAACCCCTCTGGGTTCAGAGACAGAGGGTTTCTGTGGAGACAACCATCCGTTTTCATTCCGTAAAAAGTGTAGTAAACCCAAAAATTCAAATATTTTATTTACTTCACCTAAAAAACAAGCAGCCCAATAGGTAAGATATACATAGCTTCCCCACATTTGTCCCTAATAAATTCTTTTTTAAAGATTTATACAATTTCTACAGAAACGTACAGTGTATCAAAATCTGCATAAATCAAATTTATAAAATATGTAGAAATGCATAGTGAGATTATCATCCACGTACAAAGCAAGGATATGGGAATTATTGGTTGGGTTTGTGGTTGGTTTTGTTTTTTCCAAGCCAGCTACAGCAGGAAAGAGTCATTCCAGCAACAGCTCCCCACGGGCTCGGGTTCCGGGAGGTGCCAGCGGCGCGCACAGATTCAGTCGCACGCACAGCATCAGCTTTCCCAGGAATTGCACTAAATACCCATTTTTACCCATTCTCTCTCTCAGGCACAGTCCGGTTACATGAGCCCCCCCGGCACACGGCCGGGGAGCCGGTTCTCGCACACACGAAGGGTCGTGTCCCGGCAGCACACCCTCACTGGCCTTTTTTGTTTTGTTTGCTGTCACTTTTCCCCCAGTTTCTCCCTCCTTTATTTCCTGGTTTTCACAGCTCTGCAGGGACAGGTAAGTTTAAAGGAATCCAGAACTAATGGATCAGTGCAGACTGCCCTAAAAAGATCAAAACTATCACCAAAGAGGAGGGAGACCCCTCATTAACAGCCATGGGAGCTGCAGGCGTCGCTGCTCCTGATTTCGGGGAAGTATTTCCTCGTATTTAATAGACACAAAATGTGGCACTAAGGGACCAGGGATACGTCGTTCCCCCTCCCTGCTCATTCGGGGCCAAGATTTGCACTCCAAGGGGAGTTTTCTCACACGTTTTCCCTATTCCCGACACTCTCACACCACGCTGCTCCGTCCTGTTTTCACCATCCCTGGGGAAAAGTTCCCGGTGGCAAACATAAGAAGAAAATTGGTATGAATAAAGGTGGTTTCAGGGTTTCCGTTCCTCTTTCCAAATCGGAACCCAGCAGCCCAAGGAGCTGCAAAGAGTTCCCCAGGTGTGGTCAGGAGCGGGAGGGTTTTTACTCCCAATTAAAAGCTTTAGTTCTCCTCCAAGTGATTTCCATTTACAATAACTCTATAAAGCCAGCATTGGCTTCTTGCTAAGTTTTCCGTAATTGTGCAGCTTTATTTTCTTCCTTCCTTTTCTTTTAAATTATTCCGGTGTAAGGCATGGTTTAACCAAGCGAGTTAGTGCTTCGTAAATTCCCAGCCGGGATGGGGAGGGAGGTTATTCCCATCAAATCCGACCAGCTCTTCCTCACCCCACGCACCCAGCGGCCGCCTCGGCCCAGTAGCCAAACTGGCCACCGAAATCCCTCTGTGGCAACACAATAATTGCTCGGGGGGTGTGTGGCACGGCCGGTCCTTACCCCCGGCGACAGCTCAGGAAAGCCTATCCCATCAATTCCCAACAAATGCTTTTCCTCGGGGAAAAAGAGAGAAATGAAAAAAGAGGCACTAAATATGTCAAAATTCACCTTCCAGAACAGCAGCATGACGGTGAGAGAAGGCCACCCTGGCTGGTAAAACCTGTGGCAGTGCTTAGTAAGATGGCAAATTAAATTAAAACAAAAAATTAAACAAAAATATACAACAGGTTGAGAATCCCCCGGTTCCTGTGGAAAACCTGGTTCCTCCAACCTTTTCAAGTGTGTGTAAAAAATAAAACAAAGAAAGAAACTGCCTTCAGAGCCCTGAGTGTAATCCCAAAGAAGAGGAGGAGGCTGTTAGCCATGTTCCTGGGAGACACGGCTAACAGCAGGGAAAGTTACCAACTGAAAACCAAACAAAAAACCCAAAAAAGAAAAAAAAGGAAAAAAAAGAGAGATGTAAACATCTACAGAGTTTAAGGTAAAGCAGTTTTGTAAACATTAACTGCGGATGATAATGTTATTGTCATAATAATCATCACAGTTCCTCTATGTCCTTCATCCCAGCCGGCGGCCGTACGGAGTTCATGATTGCAGCAGTTTTCCAGGCGGTTTCCAGTCCGGTCCCAGTTTGGGGGGGGTCAGTGGGAAGGTGTGTCCCGGCCCCCCCGCCTCCCCAGAGCTACACGCTCAGGATGTTGTTCATTTCCCACTTCTGCGAGGCTTTCCCGGAGTCGCACTCGGAAATGAAGACTTGATGGAGCACCTCGGAGCGGTCCAAGCACTTCCCAGATGGAATGTGGGTGAATCGGTGCAGGTTCTGGAAAAGAAAACCATGGGGAACGTGCCTTGGGTGTGGTGGTTGGGGGTTTAACATTTTTGCTCACAACTGTAATAACAGCTATTTAAAAAAAAACAACAGGTTTTAGGGGCCCAGAATGTATCGGTTTTTACTCATTTTATTATTTGTTAAACCTGGACTTTCCCAGCCTTCGGATTATCCTTTCTGCTGGTGGCCACCAAAACCCCTGGGGCTCTGCTGGTGGCCACCAAGGCTCTGCTGATGGCCACGGAAGCCCTGGGGCTCTGCTGGTGGCCACCAAGGCTCTGCTCCTGCTGGAGCCGCAGCAGCATCCCGCTCACCCACGTGGCACACAAACAGGATTGATTTTTAAATTTCAGGAGTAAAGAATGTGGCTAAACGCAGCGGAGAGCTGGGGGGAAATGGGATTAATCACTGTGCAAAACGCAGGATGGACTGAAGGAAAATGCCCATGGAAGGAAAACTGCCCCGGCAGAGTCTCAGACACGGAGCCAAGCGCTGAGCAGCCACATCCAAGGATAACGTCACCCTGGGACCCCTCCGTCTCATTATTTTTTAGGAGCCAAACAGAAACACGACCTTAGATGTTTTTTCGAATCCCGCTTTCAAACCTCGCGGAGAGGAGCCGCGGATGAGGGGCCGGAGGGGTCACCCCCAGCAGCCAGCGTTCCCTCCCCACCCCGCATCGGGAGCTCAGGGCTTTTGCAATCCCAGCCCCACACCCAGCGCTCACCACACAGCCCCTGATTAGCAAAGGGCTAACGAACAGGGGGAAAACACACGGAAGGAGGCAGAGACAGCACAAAAAGGCAGAGTATGGCTGCGTGCAGAATTAAAAAGATCTGCTGTCTGACCCGTCCCTAGAGCTCCATTTGCAGAGAGACATAAAATAATTAAAAAAAGAAAAGAAAAGGTGCAAACAAACCCCGGGATGCAAGTTCCCATCCCTTTTTTTCTCTCGCTGCCACCTACCTTGAAGTACTGCCAGTCCCTGTACTCGTTCTGGTTGCAGTGGGTTATCTGAACCTTGGACCCGTCCGGCCCCTTCGTTAGGCACTGGTCGTACTGCATGAGCTGATTGGCTTCGTTAATCCGGAAGAGCTAAGAGTGGGAAAAGAAAAAACAAAACAAAACAAAACAGGCAACTTTTAAACAGTTGACTTAAAACAACGAGTACTTTAGAAACACTGAAAATACCACCAAAATCACATCATTCAAACTGTCCCCCCCTGTTGTCACACCCGTCCCTCAGGAAGGGTCTGGATTTCACGGGATGTAACGCGCTTCCACCATCCCGACACTCGCTTTCATGGAGAACTTCCCTGGGGGGTTTCCAAGGGTAAAAAACTGGACCAAAACTACCCGAAATAAAGGGATGGCGATTCGGGAGGTTTCCGAAAGCCTTTGATTAAAGCCTGTGTGTGATCTGACAACAATTCTCTCTCCCCCTCTCCAAAGCTCTGGGCCTGGACACCCCGTCCATGCCATGGCAGTAAAACTTTGGGTGTTCTTCCCACGGAGGAGGAACTCCAACTAATGCATCCAGAGACAAAGAGATTAGTAGACTGCATATATCTGCTCTGTGTTCCTTCCCCTTCCCCTTAATGATGGGCTGTTCTTGTCATCAGCACCTCGAAAAGTGGCATCATGGACCCACTTGAAGAA
>JAOXNH010000031.1:1784648-1795193 GCA_028566575.1 Bartramia longicauda
GAGAGAGTGGTCAGACACTGGACCAGGCTGCCCAGGGAGGGGGTTGAGTCCCCATCCCTGGATGTGTTTAAAGTCATTTAGATGTGGTGTTGGGGGATATGGTGTAGGGGAGAACTTTGTAGAGTGGGGTTGATGGTTGGATTCGATGATCCCAAGGGTCTTTTCCAACCTGAGTGATTCTATGATTCTATTTTGCTGGCCAATCCAATACCAATAAATTCCAGGAGATTCTCACAGTTGTTGGTTGGCATTTTTTTTCCCTGCCTACTCTGTTTTTGAGTCGAGAAGACCTGGGCATTTGTTGGCTGCCTTCAGACAGCTCCACAGGCTTTCTATTTGTCAGTACCTGTGGCACATCCCGAGCCAAACGCCAACACCCCTCTTCCCACTTACATCATCTGCCAGTATGGGCACTGGACTAACACTCCCAAAAGCTCACAAACTGACACACTGACTACGGAAAAAGGGACAACTGATATTTCTGGATTTAGCACTGCAGAAATGAAAAGATAAATCCTTTTTTTTCCTTTTTTTTTTTAATCTTTTCCTGCCAAAATGCTCATTAGTTTTGAAAGAAAGTTTAGTAGCCAGTGTTGCATTTGGGTAACCGGCCTCAAAAATTACATCCATCATACTCACTTGAAGCTTGTGAGAAAACTTTTAAGTATGTTTCACTGCTAGTTGCAAAATCTGCTTGAATTTTTCACCGTCAACACTATGGCCTTTCCTGTGGCAAACTCTTCTGCCTCTTGGTCTGCAGCCAGCCGGTGTGTTTTGAATCCCAGTTATCACATACCCCCTTCCCCCCAAAAAAATAGATTTTTGATATCAAAACTCATCAACTGTCACTTCCTGAGACAGAAAATGTACCCAAACTGATTTTTCCACTCTGATTTACCTGGTCCAGTGGGAGGTGTCCCTGCCCAGGGCAGGGGGTAGGAACTAGATGATCTTTAAGGTCCCTTCCAACCCAAACCATGATTTTAGTGTTCAGAGTACAAGGCCACCCTCCAAAACACAGCTCTTGTGCTCTGCTGAGCTGGTGGAGCTCACAGGAGATGTTAAGGAGGAAGCCATGGGGAAGTTTTCCCTCTCCCCTGCCCTACATACCACCAAAAGTTAGGTGTCTTTAATAGTAAGTTCCTTTCCCCTGAGATGTCTTTCACAAACAGCACTTCAAAGTGCATGATGAGTACGAGGAGGATGCTCCCCATCCGCTGACCCTGCAGCCAATAAATCATCGCTTCTGGCACCGGGACATTAATCCTTCCCTCCCCAAGAGACAGCGAGATGCCCTACCCTACACACCTTATCTCCCACCCCAGGAGGTCTCGCTGCCACGGTAGAAATCTTGGGGTGGAAACGTAGCCCTTTCACCTGTGAAGGATGGTCTCCAAGAGCGGAAATGCTGAAGTTTCGTGAAAAAAAACCAAAAAAACTCATATTTGTGAAATTGTGCAAAGCAATATTGACGCATGGGCAATAGCTCTGCTTCCGACAAACAAATGTATGTGGGACAACCAAGGGATTAGAGGATGGGCCTGGCAATCAGCCAGCTTCAAGCGAGTAAGAGGTCGTGTACACTTATCACCCCAGGCCCTATCCTGCAAGAACTTCAACCGAGCCTTAATCCAGGCATGGGCACCTGCTTCTATCAGCACAGAAAAGCTTCAGAGACAGAAATGGATCTCCCCAGAGAGAAGAGAGACAGATGGCCCTGCTTCTGACAGGAGCGTGGGACCTGTGAGAACTTCTGGCAGTTCCCTCCACCATCAGAGACACCCTGTGTCGCTTGGGAAATCCCTCAAGGATAAAATTTATACAGGGTTTCATTCCCAGCCGGTTGCATGCAGGTTTCACAAAGCTCTTCATCACCCCTGTGAGGAGAATGAGACGCTCACGGGTGCAAAGATGCTGAACGTGACCCAGGAAATGCCAAGGGAGGGATGAGCACTGAGCCAGGCTTCTCCTCAAGCAATGATGCCCGAGTCCAGGCTGCAGGGAGATGCCTTCCCCCAATCCAGGGCAAGCTAAACCAGGTCAGCAGTTGTATGCGGAACGAGGAGGAGGATGAGGAGGATGCGGTGGCAGAGATGACGCCCAGTAGCCCAGGGGCAAGGGAAGTCACCCAGGAGGTGGGAGGTTCAGGTTTGGACGCCTTCTCTTCTGCCTGACGTGGAGCAGGGATTTAAACTCATTTAAACTTCCATCTCGTGAGCAAGTGCCGTGCATGCAAGCCCCCTTGGGCTTCACAGTGTCAGCGGTGCTGTTTGGCACAGTATTTCCAAATACTTCTTTGGTCAGAGGGGAGGAGAGCATGCTCCCATGCCCTGGCATTAGAGCAGTGACTGCTCCAGCTCCCACCCCGTGAACATTTACATCCACAAACTGTGACCCACTGCAGGACATCCTCTAGTCTAGTGAGGTGGGCACTTCTTAGAGGAGAACTGGGTTTAGACCCAACACAAGAAGGATCAGGAGCTGAATTTCTACCACCTCCACACACAAATTAGGGGCACACAGAAGCGGGGCCTCCTGCTCCTCGTGGCTGGGGGACAGTTGCAAGGCAGAAGATGTGCTCTCTCTGCACATTTCAGGTGTGGTAGAGAGACTTGGAGCTGTGAATGCCCTCGGGAAGCAGTTATTAGCAGATTAGGGGCACTGAGGAGGGGAGGGAGGATTGTGTGCATGCCCACAGCAAAAATGTAGGTGCACTGTGGCCTCAACTTCCGTCATCACCAACACCAAGGGACATCAAGTGTCTGTCAGGCTAAGCAGACGTTGCACAGGGGGTTCTGATGATCTCAGGACCACACAAATGTTAGTCAGATATCAGCCTAATCAGGCTAGAACAGGCTGCCCAGGGCAGTGGTGGAGTCACCATTCCTGGAGGGATTTAAAAGCTGGGCAGACGTGGTGCTGAGGGACATGGGTCAGTGATGGGTTTTGTCAGTGTTGGGTTGATGGTTGGACTCCATGATCTGAAAGGTCCCTTCCAACCTGGACAATTCCGTGATTCTATATATTTAGATTAGTTGGTGCCTGCAAATTTCACCCGTCATCCTCAACTGGGAATCTCCGTTGCAGAAGAGGGTACAACAGTGGCCAACTCCAGCTAATTTTCAAAGCTGCCTTTTGTCCTTTTGGTGGTAAGGGCCTCAAGTAAGGAAGAGGGGTAAAAGGGGCTCCTCGGTGACCCTGGCTGAGTCACACACATCTTACCCACCAGCAGCAGGCACTGCCTTAAATCCGGGGTATAACTGGCTGTCGCTGAACCCAGCTTGTAAATCCCTGTGTAATCACAAATTTCTTGGAGACACCTGCTAATAACGCACAGCTTTACACCCAGCACCTAAACACGACATGGCTGTTTAAAGGTAAGAGGAAAAATAATCTACGGTAATATTAAATCCCAGTTATCTGCCCCCATTATCTCACTTTTTTTTTTTATTTTATGGTGAAGTGGAATGATTGGTCCGGGAACGGAGCCAGAGAAGTTGGTCTGATACCACAGTTCAAGACTTCAGAGACGTTACTGAGAATTTCAAATTAAGGGTCATATCCAGCAGCACACTGACCTTTCCATAAAAAACACTAGATACCTTTACTGAATCACAGAATCACAAGTCAAGGCTTCCCAGGGAAACACAGAGCTGCTGGTAACCAGCCGGTTTATACTGGCAATTCTTAACGCAACGGTGTCTTATTCATCATTCAGAATTAAACAAAGTTTAACAGGTTCAAGGGAGATGGCTTCATTTGCAGAAAAAGTAATTACAGAAACTTTTTGGAGTTCACGGAGATCTCCACGTGCCCCCGCATTTCTCCACGGCCGACGGCTCCGAGGACATTCAGGTTCCTTGCCGGGAGATAGATTTTGAGCACGATGAGCTTAAGTTGGTTTTGCAATGCTTTTTAATAAATTAAGTTGTACACCTAATGTTCAGTGAACTGCATTGGCTCTGGGCTCTTCTAGCCTGATCTTTAATTCGAGTAATTATTTTAAAAGCTGGAGACACGATCTCCCTTTACTCAGTGTCTGGAGAGGATTCTGACACTGTAAGATCCAGTCGGGGTTTCCACGGGGTTGTTTTGCAGCCTATTCCCTTTCAACAAAAATGATACATCGCATTTTTGGCAAAGGGAAGAGGTGGGCGATCCAAACAAAACTTAGGAAATGAGGAGGTTTTTAACTTTTGCAGCAATTCCTGCAGTTTCACTCTTTTATTCACAGGACCAGAGCGCCCGTCCCGGGTTAAACTACGGTGTGACGATGGCAGTTACGTGCCCGCTCCTTTAATTTATACTGGAAGTGGGACTAAGCCACGGAAGGGAGCAGTGGGAGCATCCTGGCTGCAGTTCGGTGCCCACGGTAGTCACGGAGGGTGCCTGGGCTTGCCCACGTTGCCAGCGAAGCACGGGCCCAAGCCGGCGCTCAAGCCCAGACTTGCTCACATTCCTTCCACACGAGCAGCTCCCAGCCTTAGCTTCAGAGCACTCCTAGGACGGAAAACTCAAAGCCTACCACAAAGCCCAGCAGATGCTGCTTTTCCTCCTTGCCACCGGACACCAGCAAGGTCCCAAGTCCAAGGTAGCACTCTCCAGTGCAGGCACCGCAAGCCAGGATGGGTGGCATGGAGCATGGATGCTCCCTTCCCATATCGAAGTCTACTCACAGCCCTACCTGAAGTCCTATGCTTCAAGGTCAAGAGCATCATTGCCAGGGAGAAGGAGAGCTTGGGGCAGTACAAACCCCTGCAGCCCACTCGGACCATCGCTCTCGCACGTCCTCAGTCACACATCCGAGTGACACAAGTCACCTCCTGAGCTTCCTTTGGCACTCAAGCCTTCCTCTTGCACTCAAGGCTTAGCTAAATTTCCTTCAAACGGTTTTCAGCCACGTAAGACACCATTTAAAAGAGCACCCTGTGTTTCTGAATGGGTCTGCTTTCAGTTTAAACGTTTCACAAACCTTTATTTTAGCTCCTTTTACAGTTCCACAAGCAGAGGGAAGCATCGGGCAGACGATGGCATTAATCAAAGGAAACCTCTTCCTAATTCAAAACCTAGAAAAGGCACACACTCACCTTCTCCTCTACAAAGCCAACAAAAACACTTCCTGTGTCTGACATGAGCGAGGATATTCAGGGTTGGGATTTACCCTAATAAGGTGTCACAATCCCCTTCCCCGGGCAGGGTTAAGTATAACTCAACACCATCCACTGAGGGCCACCAAAAGCCTTCTCAAAGCTTGTAGGACACAGAAGGCATCCGTTGTGGGACACAGACTGTCTCTCCTCCTAAAACCCCACCTGCAGCTTTTCAGTACATAAACTAATCACTTACTGACCATAAAGAGGTAGAAAACGTCAAATACCATTTTATCCCAAGCAAGAAGCATTTATGGGAAAATCTCTGCATACATCACATGGCTGCAGAAGCACTTCTTGCTCTAAGTGAGAGCAATCTTTCCTTTCCAAGCACATTCTGGTGATGTATGTGTCCGTCCCACGCTGGAGACATGAACTAACTCTGAAATGGAAAGCATTTAAAGTTAACGCTCTGCTAACAACATCTGCCCCTGCAAGATGCATCTTCTACAAAATCAGTGATTCCACCTGGCAGGGCTACAGGTGAACTGCGACTGTGAACACAGCCGAGGCAGCAGGACTAGATGATGGTTGTAGGTCCCTGCCAACTGAAATGTTCTATTCTAAATAAATACTCACTCCTATGACGTCTCTCAAACACCACCCTTCCAGCCCCTATCAAAGATGCATTGAAGACTTTGCACTGGTCTTCAACTGATTTCCAACCCCACCCCGGTTGCAATCTAGACTTTGTTCCTAACCCCTCTCTGGCCCCGTTCAATCGGCTCTCTCCTCTCACCCTCCTATCTCACCACGTTTCTCCTGTTCGTACCAGTGGAGCTACTCCCACGGGACTCCATCCAGCACAGCACCTTCAGCATGGCCTTAAAGGTCAACCAGTTGAATTGCTTCAAGGCCAGAAGTCACCTGTGCTATAAAGTGCTCTGTGGGATGAAGGCAACAGCCCCATAGATGGAAGATCCCATGAGCTGGAAGAAAGGGACCAGAACTGGAGCCCACCATACCACAGGGGACAATGCTCCTCAAATTCCTCACATAGCCAAGCCTAAGTTGCCTTCAAGCCGGGCCAGGGGAGGTTCAGATTGGATATTAGGAAAAATTTTTACATGGAAAGGGTTATTAATCCTTGGAATGGGCTGCCCAGGGAAGTGGTTGAGGCACCATCCCTGGAGGGATTCAAAAGACGGATTGATATAGTGCTGAGGGACATGGATTAGTGATGGGTTTTATCAGAGTTAGGCTGATGGTTGGAAGAGATGATCTTAAAGGGCCCTTCCAACCTGGACAATTCTATGATCCTAACAGACGTTAGATGAGATGTTAAACAATTCCTGTGGAACGACTCCCAGGGCACCGCACGCTCTATTCCTGTGCCATTAAGGCTTTGGAACGAAGCTTCCTTGGGGACAGAAGGGAACAAAGTGCCTATCTGTTTCTTCATTGGGATGATTGTTCCTGCCTAGGAGGAGGCACAGGCTGGGCCATTGAACAGGGCTTTTGTTCCTGAGCCGTGTCCTTTGTCTGCGGAGCGCAGGAGCTGTCAGACAGGGAAGTGATATCAGAATATTCACATTTAAAGAGAATTTGGGTAAAAACCCACATCACGAGCACCGAATTTGCCAACTACGAGACCTAAGCAAAATTTGCAGGTGCAGTTCCCGTATTGGAGAAACACACTTTTATTCAACTCCAGGGCAACGAAGAGGGTTTAATGTCCTCAAACTCAACTTTTCCTCAAGCTCCTGAGCCCCGATTTCCCAACCTCTTTCTAAAGACCGAGCCTTCTCCGATTTAGCAAGCTCGATGAAAGATCTTTACGCTTACGTGTAGGGCTTGACAACGCGTCTGGAGTGTTATATGGTGGCGGGTACGATAAAAGCAGTTAACTTTTGCAACCTTCTGTTCAAGGTTAAGAGTTGAAATTAGATCAGTAAACCTTCCAGAGGTGGCTACAACCGAGTAAAGGCTCAAAGCAAAACTTAAGGTGAAAATACTCTCGTCCTCAGACTGCAGGCACCGTTGAAAAAAAATAGGCAAGTTCTGTTTCTGCACATATGTAAAATAGACAAATTCTATACAAAATATGAAAAAAATTAATTAAGATGACTATTTGACATGCAAGACTCCAGTCATCCTCTTTGACTTAAGATCACACACCTGCATAGTCATCAAAATCAAAAAGTTAGCACGTTTTGCTCAGGAAACAACAGCAGAAAAAGACAGAATGTATCACAGGAGCTAATTTTAAGTGAAAAAAGTCAAAAAATTTGTTGCGCCTGCAAAGCCACTAGGATTTCTTGCACAATAGCAGCTCGTCGTGGTCATTTGTAAAAGAAAGTAAAATTAAATCTCCACAGGGGAACAATCACACACAATTTGAGCCTGTTTCATTAATTCCATGGATTAGGAGCACTCACCTTTCCCGGGTTAAAAAAAAGAGGAGTCGTTCCCACCCCATAGTTCTGAGCAGGAATGATTTGTGTCCACAGCCATGGAAATACCCAACTTCCAGATTTGGCTGTAAGAACAATTAAACAGATCGAAACCCCACAGCTGAAAACCACCCTCAAAAAAACCTGCAGCAGAGAAATACGTAGATAATGGAAGTGAAAATAAAAACTGAAAAATAAGCTGAAAAAGCAGTCCTTGGAATACGTCTGAAAAGGAGGAACACAGACGAACCTGCTCCAATTTATAAAGGAATGCAATTTGTTTCACAGTCTCTGGCTGGATCCAAGCTTTTCTTCACTGAAATTCAGGCAAAATATTCCCTACAGAGCGCACCTTGCAGGAAGAGTTTGTTTACAAGGCGAGGAAAGTTATATATAATTCATCAAGCCAACATTTAAATATTTCAGAATATTTAAAAACATTTTCCTTTATTATGGTAACGGTAGAATCGAATGAGGCAATTTTTATAATTATCATTAATAATAAAGCCATTTTAGTAATTCTCAGTCGAAGAAGAAGTCATTTGAACAATTCCCACCACCCAGGTCAATTTTTCAAGACTCCCTCAGAGATGCGAGACGTATGGATCAGTCCTTCTAGAAGGACAATTAAGGCTTATTTCAAGTCAGATTTAATACGGAGTATTTAGCAGGCAGATATTATATAGGAGCAAAATAGAAATATCACCCTGTTCCACTATAAATGCAGTTGCATAATAAAAATAGGATCTGAAATGCTGCAAACTGGAACCCCTTTAAAGGATTTCCCTGGGAGTATAAATACATGTATCAGCCATATCCTATCTCTCTAGACAGACATTTATAGATATATAAATAATACACACACATTTAAAACAAAATAAATCCCCCTTTGGTCTTTATTGTACTTTTGCAGCAGAATTAGCCCCCCCAACAGCACACGTTTCTGGAATTCGGATGTCGGCAGCTCATCTGAGCAGCAAATTAAAAGGACTGGGGTTTTGGTGATGTCAAATCACCTCTTCTGATTTTTCTGGTGAGAAAAATGTGTTAAGAATAGGGCTGTTTGCAATTCCCTCTGATGTGCTCAGCGGGATCCGCCATACCCAAACAGTACGGATCACAGCCGACTGCTGCACGGTCCCAGTCCCGCTCTCCTTTTATTTACAAGGCTCTAACTTTGGCCAGAAACCCACGATTCCAAACCAAACAGAACCAGAGGCCAAGAACCGAGATGTAGGTTTCTCGGATTTTCCTGCTATTTCTCCCATACAGCCCATGCAAACTCTCCCCACCGAGAGCCCTTGGGGCATCTTCAGAAGTTCCTTATGTCAAAACCTAAGAGTTGCAGGAGAGTAATTCAGAGACGTTTCTATCTCTTCATTTAATATAATTTGCTGTTGAAAAACACGAGGCCAAACGGTACCACGGGGTGTCCACAGGTCACCGGGCACCCCCTCAGTTCAGAGACACCCAATGCAATGGACAACTTGCATCCTGCTACACCCCAACGGCTACGGCACCGTCCCAGAGGTGTTTTCGTCATACCCAAAGGAGGTATTTTCATCATACCTAAAATCAGGCCCTAATTTCCCAGGCTTAACAGCTACCTCCACGTCATAATATCTTCGAGCTCAATCTCCGTGCAAGCTTTGACCTGACAGACCATGGCCACTCCTCGAGGCCACTATCCCATACAGAGTCATCAAGGTCTAGAGAGAGGATGGTAGAGATTTATGCAAGCACTCTGGCAGGCTGTGTTATAGATTTAACTGAGTATTTTTCACAGTTCTATCGCTTTTTACTTATTTCACACAGTTTTATCACCCAGTCACGGGTGCCATGATTGTCTTCAATGCTGTCCCAACAGCAACGAAAAGCATCCCTGCCCCAAACTGCACACAATCACAGAATGGTTTGGGTGGGAAGGGACCTTAAAGCCCCCCCAGTGCCACCCCCTGCCCTGGGCACAGACACCTCCCACCAGAGCAGGTTGCTCCAAGCCCCCTCCAACCTGGCCTTGAACCCCTCCAGGGATGGGGCTGGGCAAACTCAGCAGAAACGAGATCCTACAGCAAAGTTCAAGGCTTGGAGAGCAGAAGCATCGCTCTCAACGGCTGTAGGGCTTCACTGCAACCTTGAGAATTTTATTGCTGTATTTTACTCTCGAGCCACACGGCGAAACACAGCCAAGAGCCCGTTTCCTCGTCCCAGTCCTGTTATTTAGAGGAAGCACAAAAGAGAAGCTTTTCTTCCACCAGAAGTAGCACGATGACAGGGAGACGCTCCTTTATCAATATTAACTGTAAAATGCTATTACTGGATTTTCAAAGAGCACTCCCTTTTCAGGCTTCTAAATGGGTTTGACGCCGGAAGCGGCTAATTGCCTTCCAAGGAGAAAACCTGATAGCAGTTATCAGAACCCTTTTCATTTGCTCAGAGCAAGAGTTCAAACTCTCTCTCTCACGCACAAAGAAACGACGTGAAAGGCGGCTCAGCGGAGCGTGACGAGGATGCTATCTCGCCAGGGCGGTGAAGTCATTCCCACCAGCGCCTCCGAGGAAACGTCCCGGTGCCGGAGCACCGCGGTCCCAACGCCGTGATGAACGCTGCTTCCAACGGGGCAGCTTTAAACCCAGCCCAAAGTCCTAGGGTGCTCCCGACCCGTAAGAAGGCAGAGTGCAAACCAGTAAGAGCTGTGCTGGTTTTCACAGGGATGTGTATAACGATGTAATAACATAAAATTAAATTTAAAAAAAAAAACAACCCAGAAAACAAGCAAATCCACTCTAACAGACCGGCATGTAGGCACACAGGAGCATCGCCTTCTGTACCCAACACCCAGTCCCTAAAGGGGGATAATAACAGTACCAGAAAGGCTCAGAAAACAGTATTTGCTCATTTTGTTGCCATATTATTGAATTCATATTCCAGTCCCTCAAGGGGCTCCAGGAAAGCTGGGGAGGGACTCTGGATGAGGGAGGGGAGCCCTAGGAGGAGGGGGA
>JAOXNH010000031.1:1972575-1990320 GCA_028566575.1 Bartramia longicauda
GCTTGTTTGAGAGCCCCAGAGAGCCTGCAGGAAAGTTTCCTGGGCTGATGAAACAAGACCCTCAAGTGTGAAAGAGATGGCACAACCTAGACCGGTTTGGGTTGGAAGGGACCTTACAGATCACCTAGTTCCAACTCTCCTGCCATCACAGGGACACCTCCCACTAGACCAGGTTACTCAAAGCCCCATCCAGCCTGGCCTCAAACACTTCCAGGGATGGAGCGTATATACTTTGTCTGAGTCTTTGGTGGAGGAAGCTAGCACTTGGATAGCAAAGTTAGTCATCTACTATTTGACTACTGGTGGATATGTAGTGCAACCTGGGGCCCCTTATGATTTTTTTTTTTTTTAAACTGACTGCTGCCTTTCTCTAAGGGTAAAAAGAAAGATGTCCAAGGTGGATAAAAGATGATGATGTAAACAAGAGGTTCTATTAGACAAGGAGCAGCAACAACTGAACTATGGAGGGATGGTGATATATGAGGATATGGTAATGACTCCGTATATGCTGTAGCAAAAGCCAACGACAGTTGCAGTTACTGGGAGAAGGGTGCAGAGATGAAAGAGCAAATGCTCCTCTCTACAGATGGAGAGAGCATGGACTAATGGTGCTGAGGAGGATGGCAGGACTGGGAGGCAGAGATGTGAGGGTTGAGACAGCTGAACAGCTGAGGAATGGGATGTAAATTATTTGATCAGTTGGCTCCTAGGGATGAAGGATTTTGCGACAAAGCTGGGCAAAATGAGGTTTGGGGAATTTGGTGGATCTTTGGGTAAGGTGCTGATAGCAGATGGGCTAACAGCAATCAAGGGGAACTGATGGCATGAGTGACACAAAAGGAAGTAAGTGGGGAGGGGACACTGACCACAAGGATGAGTATGGACTAGAAAAAACAGGGTGCTGTCATCCTGGTGATCCTGTGTCAGTCTTGCTCATCTCAAGCTGTGATACGAGATATTCCTTGGTCTCCTCTTCTATAATGAGCTCTGCCAAGAAGACCAAGCATTTGAAAAGCTTGATTTTTATGACAGTTTAAGCCAGGAAAATTAATATTCTAAGACAAACCTTTGAATAGGTAAGGTAAAATAGGGATAAAAAGGGATTGTAACTCTTCCCTGTGTTCCTGTATCCTTCCAGGAAGGTAAGTGCTTCCAGGCTCAGTTTCATACAACTCTGCTGGGTGAATATCAGTAGATGCTGGTCAGCCCTGGGTGGTCCCTGGTTCATCAGAGCGGTGACTATGGGTCTGCTCTTAGTCTTGCTCCTGCTGCAGGCTGTGCTGAGTCCCGCTCAGGCCACGGGATAACCCGGACAGGAAGGGACCCTGGGAGGTGTCTTGCCCAAACCCCCTGCTCAGAGCAGCACCTGCTGTGAGGGCGGGTCTGGAGGCTGCTTGGAAAAGTGTTGTTCGTGTGCCCCTGTCCCAGGCAGCAGGGCCCTGTGGGCCTCTGTGAGGAAGCGTAGCCGGCGCTGCGGGGAGCGCACCCCCAAACGCCGAGCAAATGGCGCTCGCCCCGCGGGGAGCCGGTGCGAATGCCGGCGGGGCGATGGAGGGCGGCCACGGCCCGCCTAAGCTACCCGTGATGGGCCGCTTCCCGGGCCCCGCAGCAGCGGAGGGCCGGTTAGCTCAGTTGGTTAGAGCGTGGTGCTAATAACGCCAAGGTCGCGGGTTCGATCCCCGTACGGGCCACTCATTTTGCTCGCCCGGGGCGGCGGCACCCAGGGCCCAGCAACCGGTGCCGGCGAGTGCTGCGTGGAGGGAACCGGAGATTTTCGGGGCGGGAGGGGCGGTCTCCGCCCTGGAGCTCTCCGTGCGGAAGTGTCGAGGGAGCAGCGCCTAAACCTAAATTTTTTTTTTCCGCTTCGGGTGCCCCGAGGTGGAGAACGGGATCCGGCGGGGTGCTGGCCTGGGACGGCGAGGGGAGAAGGCGGGGGAGATGGTCGCTTGGGCAAGTGGCTTAAATTGGGCTTCTGCCACCTCCCCCTTCCTCCCGGGGATGCAGAGGTGAGCTGGGGAAAAGCGAGCCACCCTGAGAGGTGGCAGAAGTCCACATGGAGTGCCAAGGGATAGAGAGCAAGGGGAAGGGATTGGCAGGAAAAGGGCAGGGAGCAGCGATATCAAAAACAAAGCAGAAAAAGGAATGCATAGGTAGAAAGTACACTCAAGCAAAATTTTAAATCTCCTCATGAGACATCGCCAAATATTCAATATCTTTTGACCCTGAGCATCTTTCCATCTTGTGCTTCTGTTAATTAGTGCTAGGCCTGGAGAAAGCTTGCAGGACGTCGGGTGGTCCCCACTTTCCCTTTATAATCACCAGGTAACTAGAACTTCCTATCAGATCTTTTAGCTCACTACATTAGTATAACTCTTTAACAGTTCTCTGTCAGAGGCTGGAATCAGTGATGATGCAATGAGTGGGTTTTATTTATTTATTATTATTTTTTTTTCCTTTGGAGCAGAAGGACAAGCAGATCTCCCTCAACGCCCTGATTTTTTTCAGAGAATGTTCTGAACTCAACATAGGAGATGCCCAGACTTGATAGACACACTCTGCAATCTGAGTCTTAATTTTTATTTAAGTACTACTTATTCAAGGAAAAAAAAAAAAAAACCAGGTCAAAAGGATATGTTCTGACAGAGTGGTATGTCTGCTGGAGTGGCTGAGACGGATCCTTGCTGGCTCAACTGGCCTGTATAAGGGTGCTTTGTCTCTAAAACTTCTCTTAAAAGCTTAAGGCAGATAGTATTTTTGTCCTATCTACCTTTTATTTCAAATGGGATTTCTCCAGAGGAGGGAAACCTTCTGGGGCAAGTGTTTTCCTTGTAGAAACCAGTGGTTTTGTTATTGGAGCTGCATAGAAATGCCACAGCTTCTTTGGGAAAATGTCTTGAGCTAACAGCATTCTATTGATTTTTTTATTATTTTTTTTTTTTCACAAATTTGCTAATATGCTCCTTCACTCTCCAGGACTGTTGCTTAAGGCTTCTTCGAACTGCAGTGTTTGATTTTAAAATAATGAAAAAGAAAAGCAGGTGACCCTCATGTCAAAGTCAGTGTTTTGACATTGCATCTTCCCTCCAGTGTCACCAAGGTACAACAAGGGCACATGAGAAGTGTCATTCCAAAGTCACAATGTAATTTTTAAATCATACAGATGAATATTCATGTTATCTAGCATCCAAACTGCTGTCATGACTCCTTCAGATGTCAAGGGAGAGTAATGTGGTGCTGGTTTGATGACCTTCTGTCTTGCTACTCCACTCAATGATCCTCCTCAATTCCTTTGGGTCCAGTTATAGTGGTCAGGACTTGACTGCATATAATGACATCCATTTTAAATGAAATGGAAGGAGAAACAGCACGCCTCACATTGTATCGGACATCAAGAATGTCAATGCTAAACACAAAAACAATAAAGTAAACACAGTAAGTATTTTGGCTTGCAGATACACTTCCATTTAACCTCTTGATATTGTGAAAGACTTACAGCAATAAATGTTTCCAAACTTTTTTCTCAGACACTGCAGAACTTCATGTACACTATGCTGAGAGACAGCAATCCCACTGCTGCCAAGATATCTCTGGATGTGATGATTGAACTCTACAGAAGGAATATTTGGGAGGTCTGGCAGGCTCCCAGTGATTCCCCACTTATTGTGGGGCAGCCGTCCTGACATCACTTGTGACATGTAGTGTGAAATGTAATGCTGGGAGGCTGTCACTTAACTGTATTTATCTTCTTTGTGTTCCAGCAGGGGGTGTATTTTGTGAAATGTAATTTAGCTGGGAAGAAATACTGTCTTGAGTGAAGTCTCTCAATTACTTAGGTTGAATCTCTGATGTTGTAGTTGAAAATGGTATATTAACTATGCGCATTGTAGTTGAAAATGCTATATTAATTATGTGTATTGCAGTCGAAACAGAAGTTGTGTGCAGCTCAGTTTTTGAGCTTTTGCACATAAAAGCTGCTAATATTAGCATACAGTTTGTGATGTACAGTGGAAAGAGAATTTCGGGGTTTTTCTCTTAAGTCTATAAGGTCATTCTAGATGATTGATCTAATGGGAGCTTTGAGTTTTGGAGGTTTTTTTAAGCTATAATATAGCTCATAGTCATAACATAAATACTGAAAGGAGTATAAGAGCACTCTGAGTACTGCCAAGTTGCTGTCTTGTACCTAATACATTGCTGAATGCTTCTGTTGTGTTAACAAAACGCCAGAGCAGATGCTACCCAGCAGTAAATAGCATGAGAAGATTGTGGTCTTCATTGCCACTTGCCTCTTGACTTTAAAAATATGTTAAAGACTTCTCAGCAGTTCAGTTTGTAACTCCTTTGCTCTTCTTGATTCTTGCACAGAAACGAACTGCATAGGGGATACAAATGTAACAAGTGACATGGCTGGTGTTCCTTCAGTCACAGATGGAATGTAACTGTTTATTTAGATGAAGCCACTGCTATGTTGAAGAATTAAAGAAAATGACAGAAGTTTAACTTTGTTTGCTGATTTACTTGGAGCATGGAGAGACTTGATTCTAATCAAGTTTCCTGCTTGTTAGGAGTCACGTTTCATGGCACTGAATTTTCTGAGAAACTTGAAGCAAAATATGATGTTTTTTTTATTCCAGGAACGATGCCAAAACAGTAAACGTCATCACAACTGCCTGTTTTTCCAAAGTGACAAAGGTGAGAACAGCAATCACTTGCTGACACTAGATGTTGCCTAAGCTAACCTCAGATGTGGATGTAGGGCTGTAGTAAACATTCCTGTCAGTTCATCCTGTCCTATGTGAACTTACTTTGCTTTTCAGGTGTTAGTTGCTAGTTTGAAGTTCTTTCTTGGGAAAGATGAAGACGAGAAACAAGACAGTGACTCGGAATCTGAGGTGGGTGTTGTGACTGCATCTTCTCCTCCCTGTTACTCAAACTGTAATAGGTCTGTCATCCTGGTGACCCTGGCTCTGTCAGTCTGTCTGCTTCTGTGCAGATATGTCTTCCATCTTGTTTCCTCCAGATGTTTCTACCCTTCACAAAAAAGTCCAGTGTTTTTGACAGCTGGCCTCAACTGATAGCAGGATGCCTTTGCTCTCTGTCTAAAGAATAACACTAAAGAGCTCCTTTGCTTTCCTTTTGTCTTTGTGAAAGCAGCAATTCACTTTGAAGACCTAAGCAGGGGCTGCTCGGTCTGGTTCATGAAGATGTGAATTGCTAGATGTGTAACGTAGAGTCGTGGGAAGAGGCTTTCACCTTAGTGTATTGGTAGCTGGCTTGTTTGGGGTTTTTTAGCTGTATGTTGTCTTTTGTTATCATACAAATGAACCTAATTCAGATAGCTTGAGAAGGCTGATAACCTATCTAACAGAATTTCAGTCTAGAACTTCCTAGTACAGGATACCATTATTTGTGACTGAACAATACTCTGTAATTAACTACCTGTAAAAGCTACTGTGTTGATGTGCTGCTATGTGTTTGGGATCACTCTTGCATGTAGGTATGTGGCTAGTTATAGGGAATCAGGATTTTAAATGCTAGTATCTCTGAGGAAACACAGGGAGAGTTTTCAAACATAGTATGTGATCCTGAAAACTATACTTTTTGTTTCTCGGATTCCCATTTGAAGCCTGTTTTCACCTAAGTCTTATTTTCCTTGCATTATCTCAAGGATGATGTTCCCACAGCCAGAGATCTGATGATACGGTATGCAACTAACAAGAAAACCACCAAGCGCAAGAAGAAACTGGAAAAAGCGATGAAGGTTCTTAAGGTGAGGAGACTCACCTGACTTGCCAGCATTTTAGGTTAATCCTTCAAGTGCAGAAATCTTATTGTTGCTACTGCTGACTTAGCTGTTGTTGCTGTTGTCAACTTTTATCATTTCTTCTAGGCAGAGGTCCTCAAGTATTCTAGTGTGTTGGTCAAGCATGTGCCATGTTTGCCTGGAAAAGAGCTCTTTTTTAAACAGACTTGGAGTTTAAGTTGTGGACTAGTTCTGCTCTAGGTACCCTTTGTCTGGTCCCCTGCTTTTAATGCAGCTTCTGTTGCTTCTTAGGTCAGGTGGCAGAGAACTCTGCAGTTGCAAAGAGCAATAGTTTACTTGTTAAAATCAAAGTGCCTCTTTTTGAAGTGAAGAATGGTAAATGGCAGCTTTTAGCAGCAGCCTGAAATGGAAGCACTTGCAGCTTTTTTGTGGAAAGAAAAAAAAATGTCTCTTGCTCTTTTTGCCATACAGAAACAGAAGAAGAAGAGCAAGCCTGAGGTGTTCAACTTCTCTGCTATTCACTTGATTCACGATCCCCAAGGTAAGCGTGCATTGTATTTGGTCTTTTTGCAAGTTATGTGTTTATCCCAGACACAGCTCTGCAAGGAGAATGAAAGTGACAAGTAGACAGAAATGTGACAGTGTGCTCCTTGCACTGTGCTTTATCTAGAGTTTCACAGCTCTTCAAGCAAGTGAGATCAATCCCGTTGTGCTTGTTGTAGTGGAACACTTGTAGGCAGTCAGATAAGAAAGGAGCAATATTACTTAGAATCATAGAATGGTTAGAGTTGGAAGGGACCTTAAAGATCATCAAGTTCCAACCCCCCTGCCCTGGGGGATCCCCTTCAGGGATGCCTCCTACTTCATTCACTTCAGGTTGCTACAGATGAGGATGTGGCGCTCTACCTCTTTCTTGTATGTGAGGAGGTCATAGTCTCTGTGAATGGGGAGTAGTTTATCTACTAGAGCTTCTTTGTCTTACCCCTCCCTTCAGAAATGTATTCCTATTACTAGTTTGTTTGTCTAATATCACTCAATTTGGTCTTAGTCTGATCTAGTGAACCTCTGGGGAGTTTTTCAGACGAACCCAAAAAATGTATCTAAAAAAATCTAGCTTTAAATACTGACCCTGTGGTCAGTATTTATTATTCAGGTTATTATTCAGATGGTGTGGAACTTCTGCTAGTTTTCCTCTCTGCTGAACCCATGCACAGCTTCAGACCTCCTAGGCATGAGAGAAGAATAATAATGTATTTGGGGAAGTGCTCTGGCCACCTTTAATTTCTCCTGTGCAAGGGCACTGGGGCTTAAAAAAAATAAATACCCAAACTGACTGCCTTCTTTAATCCCTCAATGCAGCTGAGTTCTGTATTGTGCTCTTTAAGTCTACCACAAATCTAATATTTTTTTCTTCTAGACTTTGCAGAGAAACTGCTGAAGCAGCTGGAAAACTGTAAGGAACGATTTGAAGTGAAGATGATGCTTATGGACCTAATATCTAGGCTAGTTGGAATACATGAGGTATGTACTCTGATAGTAGCCTGGTTTGGGTGGTAGCTGGAAAATGAGGTTTAATTTTGCTGAATGTTGAAAAGTGCAGATGTATAGTCAGGTAGTTGCCAGTGAGCCTCATGGAACGGTGCAGTTGTGTAGACTTGTGTGGTACTAAGTGAGCTCTGCTAGAGAAAACTGTCTGTCTGTAACAGCTGAGCTGCCTATAACAGAGGAGAACATGTCTTTTTTTGAAGACTTGCGTGCTTCTGGGAGGCTCTTCAAAGGAGAAAGGCTTTTCAAAGGAGTCCAGCAATTGCTTATGCACTCTTTGAGGTACAGCCAAAGTGGGATCAAAATTACTGGAGTCTCTTTCTGTTTTGGGAGAGAAGATTGTGTCCCTGAGGCAAAGTGAAGTGGCATATTGTAGCACTGTGCAGCAGTGCCCTAATTTGAATTCCGTGCAGTCCAACAAGAACGATTCTCTGGGTTTCACGGAGTTTGGGATTGAGCCTTGCATTTCCTTTGTACAAGTTATTTCTTTATCTCCACGTGTATCAAGCTCAAGACAGGAGAATGCATCATGCAATAAAATCCAAGGCATTTAAAGAGCAAGCTGTATAGAATCATTGTTTTACAGCATATCAGCCTATGAAGGTGATTTCAAGTTAAAAGACAAGAAATTAATCTGTTAAAACTTCTTTCCTGCAGCTTTTTCTTTTTAATTTCTACCCCTTCGTTCAGCGATTCCTCCAGCCCCATCAGAGAGGTAAGCAGTAAGAGCAGAGTAGTAGATAACACTGCTGGTCCATCAAGTCACACATACAGTCAGTTCTTAGAAGCGGTGCTGTAAAAGGAGTACCCCAGAGAGTGGGGATGAGGGAAGATCGGGGTCTGGCTGTACTGCCAGAACTGCAAAGCACTTTTATGGAAGGTGTGTGCATTCAGTGCTCCTTACCTGAGCACCTGAGAAACTCCAGCAATGGAATAATATTACTCTAAGTCCCCAGTGCCTTGCAAATCCTGACTAGTTGAGCAAAGCATGACTGCCTTTTGCTGCTTTTACAGGTCTTTCACTCTAGTTCTAGAGCACTTCTTTTGTCTTAGCTGGCTGCTAAGGGCCTGTGCTGCTGTGGGGGTGAAGACCAGATAAGTTCCTAACGCTTAGTGGGAGAGGACTGAAATGGCTTTGAGATTTAGACTGGGCAGCTTCTTGAGTTCGCTGTTTTGGTGGATGTGTTTATTGACCAGAGCAAGCTGCAGCCATGTGCTTTGTCATCATCTTCCTGCTTTTCTTTTCTTCCAGAAGTTACAAAGATTCTCCTGTTTGCTGCACAAGCTTCACATCAGCTAGTACCACCTGAGGTCAGTACTTCAACTGTCTGTGGTGATGTTAAGAAGGAACAGCAGGCCAGCATGGGAATATAACTGAGTGCGTTCATGGGGAGGGGGAAAAGGGAATCTGGTCGGACCCTCTGTCTTGAAAATCTTACGGCAATTTTGGCTACTTCTGCAAGTTCCATGGGATTGTTTTGTAGAAAGGGGAAAAAAACCCACCCATATCTGTCTTAATTTCTGCAAGAGAATTTGTGTCTAGAACATTTGCAGGCTATAGTGACAGATCCTGAGCTCTACCCTTCTGTGAAAAGGGCTCTGTTGTCTGTTAAGTAATAGTATGTAATCATTTTCACAACTTAATTAAATATGCATTAAGCTTATTTAACCTTTTTTTCTTATTTTCAGATTATCCAGTCGGTGTTAATGACCATTGCCAACAACTTTGTCACTGACAAGAATTCTGGGGAGGTCATGACTGTAGGGTGGGTACAGAATCTCACAAAAACTAAAACCCTCTAATGTGGAAAGTATTTTTCTTTTTTAAACCACCTGCAACTTATTCCTGTCATTCGTACTAAGCTTTCAAGAACCTGCTTGAATAAAAACAAGTTAGGACAGTATCTCAGCATAAACTTCCCTTATTTTTGTTGGCAGTGTTTTAAATCCCCCAGAATGGTAGGTTTCTGTGCTTAGTCCTGTAACTTAACTTTTCTGGATTTCATGATGGTATGTTTGTTTTTTTTTTCTTTGTCTTTTGGTCTTGTATTTTAATTCCTTCCTGCATATTGTTGTTTCTTCTTTGAGGGCAGACCTCTTGTCTGAATTAATATATTTGTATATATTCAGGGAGTGGCTAGCATCATAGTTCAGGACTTTTAACTTTGTTTTGTGAATGAAATCTCACTACTGACAAGAAACTTAAATGTTGCTGTTAGTGGAACTGTAATTTAGTTTCTTTGGTGAGTCAAGAGAAGTATTTGTGAAAGCTCTGGTGTAAGCAGAGAGGAGAATGATCAGTAAGTGTAGGAGAGAACTGAACTGTCCTTGAGGATGAAGCACTCAACAGGGGCAGACTATTGTATATAGACACATTGAATATTTTGTGAGCTATTCCTGTTCCTCTTGGCATGGTTTTAATCCAGGTATTTAGCATACTAAGTGTGTGCTTGAAGATGGTTTAAAAGGGAACTTGTGTGAGCCCACAGACTTCTGTTACATTGTCGTTGGCCTGCTCATGGTTGACTCCAGAGCTGTTTCTTGATTTTTTTTCTTAATTTTTTATTTTTTTTTCCCCTGATGATTGTTTGGCTGCTTTTCCTGCCTGTCTGGGCCCAGACTTCACTTGCAGAATCCTGAGGCCTAGGATCAGAGAAAGTAATAGCTGGAGAGTAGAGCATAGGCCAAAGGTGGAGGGGTTTGGAGAACCATGGCACAGAGAGCTCTTTGTGATGTTCTTCCTTGTTACACTGAATGTTGTATAAATGCTGTATAAGGTTCTTCAAGCTCCAGGTAATTCAGTCTATTACTAGACCAGTGGGAGTCTCTCCTAACTGCAGTGTTAAGAAAATAATTCACTTCCAATTTTTTAGAATCAATGCGATAAAAGAAATCACTGCGAGATGTCCATTAGCCATGACTGAAGATCTGCTCCAAGACCTTGTTCAGTACAAGACTCATAAAAATAAAAGTAAGTGTATTACATGCATATGACTTCTAAATTTTTTGTTCTCCCGTATCATGTGGTCCTCCTAGCCTTAATAATAGCGATTTCTTTAATTGCTTTTTCTATGGTCTGAGAGACATCAGTTTTGGTGCCTCTTGCATTTCTCTGTATTTTGAGTGTATATACACAGGACACACAACAGTCAAATGTAGTTATGGCAGGGGATAATAATTAACAAAACTGATCAGTTTGCACAGAATTCTGCTTCTCTGTACTTATTCCTGACTTCTCTTTTTTTTTTCTGGGTAGATGTGATGATGTCTGCAAGAACTCTGATACACCTTTTCCGTTCTCTGAATCCAGAGATGCTGCAGAAGAAATTCAGGGTAAGTGTTGTTTTATCTGCTTTGCATTCACCCTGAACATAGGCTCATGTGCTAAAAAATGATGATGAGACCAGTTCTTGTAGCTGCTTCTCTGAGAATGAGGTGGAATCACGCCTGCATTCTTCCCTTGCCTGCTCCCTTGCTGTGTTTTGATGTGGCGTGCTCTTATTTCAAGATTTCTTTAGTTCACATTTATCAAACTTATTGACAGAAGGATCATGCAGAAGCTTGACTATTTTTCTAGAGTTCATTCAACTTTTTAGTAGTTTGAGATACTTTCTTATTTCATCAGGCATAGTTTATCTTTTTCCACCTGTACCTTCCTTTTCCCAAAATTTTTTCAAGGATTTGTGGGCATTAAAATAGCAGCCTGCTTAACATGTGGTTTGTTAACTTACAGGGTAAGCCTACTGAGGCCTCATTGGAAGCCAGGATTCATGAATATGGAGAACTGGATGCCAAAGATTATATTCCAGGAGCAGAAGTACTGGATGTTGAGAGTCAAAAGGAAAAGGGAGGAAACAAAGAGGAAGGTTGGCCTTTTTTTCTTTATCGCTTCTATTTTGGGCATCATTGTCACTATGATTTTATTTGGACATAAAACTTGGTGCATTTTATTTGCTGCTGTCATGTGCTGCATGGCTTGCACGTGTCCATTTCTCCATTAAGAAGCACTGATACTGTCCTTGAATAAGTGCAATTTATCCAGTGAAGTTTGTTACTGTGTGTCAGTTTGTGTGACAGCCACTGAGGGAAGGAAGAGCAGAGGAATCAACTTTGTACAGCTATTAAATGTCACGTGTTGAGCTATTCCTAAAAAAAAAAAGGTTTTGTTGTGTATTATGAAACATTGAAATAGTAATTTGAAATAGCACTTGGCTTCTTTGGTTCAATTCCTGTGTAAATGGTCCACACAACCTGGAACCTTTGCTTAAGTTGGGGGAGGTGGGAGGAGAAAATGCAAAGGGATTTGAAAATCAAGCCAGAGGAGTTTGGCAAATCAAGCCTGAGGGCAGTAGAGATACTGTAGTGGAGATGTACTGGAGGAATAAATACTCTGATACGTCATGTTTCTTACGCATGCGAATGCAACAATTAGAATAACAATCTCTTAGCTTTGGTTTCTGAAGCTGGTAACTCTATCACATCGGTCAGTTTGAACAGCAGTGGGGAAGAGCAATGCGTATACTATAGAAAGTAGCTTAGCTATTAATGGCATTGCTTTCCTCCTTGGTTTAGATGGCAGGGAGTGGGGAACACTATTAGTGAACAGTGTAACGATTAGCATCTGTCAACTACTGTGTTCCTTCAGAGACTGTCCCAAATGCATTTTGTTTTGTGGATCTTTAACTCTAGATGACAGTTGAGCTTTGTAAAGCATTATGGTACAGGTTGCTGCGATGCTGACTTAACCAAGCTGCTCCGGGTATTTTCTATGGTTGGCTTGGTTTTGAGTGAACGAGATACATGTAATGCATTTCCTGTAAAGGCTCTGATCACCATTGTTCCAGCTTTGATTGAAAACTCATAATAAATAACCGTATTGAGGTGAATGCAGCACACAGGAATGGAGAAATGCACCAGCTGTTTTAAGCAGTCTGTTGTAGGAGTGAGTGTATGTGTGTTTTCAAAGATGTCACGCTGCCATATGCAGTTATCACTATAAAACAGTGTCTGTTACTGAATGTACATGTGATGTGGGCGCACTAAGAAAAAGTGAGGTTGTTTGCACAGGTCTGAATCGGTTACAAGCCAGATGGAATTTGGTAGCTGAACTTGCCAGTGGGAAAGCATGGGAGCTGCTGGTCTGTTCAACTGTGGATGTCTTCTAAAAATCATTAACAAATACTAATCAGCTGTATGAAGTATCTTATGTCTTTGTAATGTCTATATAGTCCTAAGGCTGGGATGCTGAGACCCTACAGCTTGCCTCTCTGGTAGGCAAGTCCTTGAGCATAAATGCAGTTACTGACAGGTGATGAAAGGCAGTGAGAGCTTGCAATCCAATCTTAAATTATTTCAAACTCAAGCAGTTAAGCTGAATCTGTATGAACAGCTCTGTGTGCTTTTTCCCCCTGAGCAGATGGATGGGAAAGTGCTAGTCTGAGTGGGGAAGAAGATGATGAAGATGGAGAATGGATTGATGTGCATCACTCCTCAGATGAGGAGCAGCAAGAAGTAGTGAGTTCTAAGTGTCTTCTACCCCAAATACAAATGAACCTTGTTAATAGCAGATCAGATTCTCTTACTCTAGCTTCATGTGGCTGCTCATAAATAACTACATACAGGGCTGTGGTGTAACTTGACCAGAATCAGTGAGGTTGAAGTACTATTTATGACTTGTGCTGAAATATGGATGTTGCTAAGGTGAGGGGAGAGGTGGGGGGAATTCTGTCCCGGTGCTAAATGCCTTCAAAGCTATGATATTTACATGAGTGCTTTTATTCACTCTGAAATACAGAGTGGATGTGCTTCTTTAAAGACTGTGAAGAATCCTAACAGCTGGTTGTAGCATTTCCTAACGCTATTGCCCCTACATAAGTATTTGGGAGACAAGGGTCATGGATTGTGGTCCAAAAATGGTTTGAAAAGCTTTGGATAATTCTTCTTTTGTACTCTTTTTCAAAAGGCAGAGAAGGTGAAAAGCATGCCCATAGAGGAACGAAAAGCCAAAGCTGCAGCAGTCAGTACAAGCAGGCTGCTAACTCAAGAAGAATTCCACAAAATACGTCTTGCTCAGCTTTCCAAAGAACTTAATTCTGCACCTGGCAAAGCTGCCAAGAGGAAAAATTTTGAAATAGATGAAGAGGAGGAGGGCAGGTAGGTTATGGACTATTGATGAGTGTTTTCCTTCCCTATAATCTGGTGATATAGCTTTTAATTGTGGCAGCCTAGAATGGATCCTGGCCTGGGCGATTTCTTTAAACCTGGGGAAAAAAAAAGGGATGGATGAGAACTATGGGACTGGTTTTTTTGTTCAGAGAAATAGGCATGTTTTTGGTAGCAGTAATAGCATGGTTGTATCTCCAGAGATTCTTGAACTTTGTGGTTAAAGCAGGACTTGAAAAACAGTAATGAGAGACTTTTAAAACAGTAAGGGTTTTTCCAAGCATGAGGAGTAGCCTGAGAGAGAACAAGAAGTGCTTCTGTGAAAGTTTACAGGAAGACAGTGGCATAAAAGATGGGTGAAAGACAAAGGGTCAGGAGGGCATCTTGTTTTTCTTGCAAGATGAAGTGTGTGGACTTTCTTGCAAGATGTGTATGGACTTATGTCCTATTTCTGTGTGTGTAGGGGAGAGTTGCTTTCACTCAGAGATATTGAACATCTGCATAAGAAGCCTAAATCGGACAAAGAGACCAGATTGGCAACTGCAATGGTGAGGAACTTAGCTATTTCATATCCTCTGTCTTTCTAGATTTGGTTTTGGTTTGCCTCCTGCAGGAGGAGGAGGTGGTGGGGCTGCATCTGTAAGACTGGTGCCCAGCTGCCACCTGCCTTTTTGAGAGATGTTTTGTATAGTTTTTTGCTGCTGCATCTTGGCTATTACAAATAAACAGCCTCTTGCTGCCCACAGATGACAATGAAAATAGAGACACACCCAATTTTTACTGTGACTTAAGAATTACAGCCAGCATGGAAGAATGCATGTGGCGTGTGCAGAAGGTCATACTCAACCTGGATTTACTGTTACTGCCATAGAACATGTCACCTTAGTAGCTGATGTCAACTGTAGGGAAAGGAAAATCACCCTCTCTTACTATATTACGTTGTCTTTTCTAGGCTGGAAAAACAGACAGAAAAGAATTTGTGAAAAAGAAAACAAAAATTAACCCATTTGCCAGCTCTTCCAACAAAGAAAAGCAAAAGAACAAGAACTTCATGATGATGAGATACAGCCATAGTGTCCGGACGAAAAATAAGCGTTCTTTCAGGGAAAAACAGGTAATATTTGATATTGAAAATAGATGGGGCAGTCTGGGCAATAAACTTACAATGCAGGTGAAGTGCTGTCTATCCTGTGCCCTCAGTCATTGCTATTTACTTTAATTGCTGGGGAGGACTGTGGGCTACGTGGCTTCCCTTGAATCCTAGCCAGAGGATCCTATCAAATTGCTTGGTGAAGAATGCTTTTGTCAGCCTCTTCTCTTTAATGGGCATTGAGGACCAAGCCCTGTTGCAAAGTCATGTGTAGGTTAGGAAGGCAATGATAATGTGGTTTGGGGTTTTTTTTTGTTTGTTTGTATAAGTTAAAGATCATATTAGAACCCTGACTATAATCCTGTGATAGAAGAAACTTTTCTTGATATGGAGGAGTTGGTTTTCAGAACAAGCTCTTAGTGTGTTTCTTCACTCTCCGTATTCTTGCTTTGACCTTTCTCCTGTTACTGTCATCTATGGACTTGTCTGTCTTGGCCTTGAGGTCATGTAATAGCTTGTCACAAATGTTTAAAGCACAGACATAAATGCTATTTATTACCTATTTGAAACTGTTTAGAAAAAAATAAATAGTTTCATTTTTAGCCTGCCACAGTAGTTTCACAGTGTGTTGCTCTCACTGGTGAAGCCCCTGCCCTTTGCTGGTTCCTCAGCCTTAAGCCTGGCCACAGGGCTGGTGTGGGATTCAGGACAGCCCTTGTGACAGGATATACAAGCTACAAACATGTATCTTGCAGTCCAGTTACTGCCAAATGCGTTCCCCCAGGCAGCTGTGCCAAGGGTAGCTGAGGACGTATCTGAAAGGCAAGGCAGAAACTTCAGCAGATGACTGCTCCTGAAGGCATTGGGCAGGGAGCCCACATAGCTCCCCCAGGTGACCGGCAAGAATGGAGTGTGGGCAGGGAGCCCCCCTGCTCCTGTGATGCACCTCCGTTGGGGATAATGCCTGAACTGTGTGTGGCAGCTGTTGCCAGAGCACTGGTCTAGGCATATTGCCTTGCCCTCCTGTGTGTCACCTTGGTGGGGTAAGTCACTGCTAACAACAAATATCTGTGTTAAAATCCTTTTATCTAACCTGGCAGGTGGCTGGTCTAGGCTTTTACAGGGTGTTATGAAATTGAACTCCTTTGAACAAGTTCCAAGACAAACTTCTAGAATAATCCAATTATGTAGGATTCTTGTTTCTGTGTGGTGTTAATTTTTGTGTTTTCTTGTTAGGTTCTGTCTTGTGCTAGAGTGCATTCAGATGCTTCTTTTACAAACTCTCCTTTGAGTTGTTTCCAGGATCATATCACTAGGATAATGTATATTTGTCTGCAGTTTGTTGCCCTATGAGCTGCAAGACTGAAACTGTTTATAGACTCAATAGAGAGAACATGTCTTAAGTGTTTTTGTTAAACAGGAAGACTTGGACTAATATTCTCTGTAGTCTTTTTATTTGCTATCATTCTGCCTCACCCTAAATAAGGCTGACCACATTAACCCAGCTCTCAAAAGACACACAAAACATTGCAAACGAGCAATCCTGATTGATGTTTCAAGTTTAACAGCTAAACATTGAAAGAAGATATTTTATATTTTTTACTAAAGTCTTTTGTTTGTGGTTGTTCTGGTTTGTTTTAACCAAGAAAGGTTGGACCAGATGATCCCTGAGGTTCCTTCCAACCTGGTATTCTATGATTCTATAAAGTTAGGGCACAATGTCAGTTCTGTTGACTTGATGATGATTTGGTAATACTTGTTGCAAGGATAGGATACTGTGTTCTGCTGCCCTCTTTGGTGGTAGAATAGAATGGATTTTTGTCTATAGGCCAGAGCTAAATCCCCTTACCAACCAAAACATGTCTGAAATACACAGCAGAGTCTCTTGAGAGTGATATGGCACTTGTAAAAATTCTAGTATCCCTCCTTCCCTCCCCTTGAAAAGAAGCTTTGTAATACTCTCTCAAAAAAAGCTGTTTAATCCTACCTTCCTCTCAGTTGGACTGAAGCTTTTCCTTGATCTCTTCTAGTTAAATATAAGTGGACGAACAATTTGTTACTCATCTTTTTCATTATATAGGATCTGCTAATGATATACTGAAACATTCTTTTTGAAGTCCAACTCTTTCTTTAAAAACTTTACTGTTGAGTTTAGCTAAATAACCTCAGCATTTCTGCCACTGTAGTTGTTAACATTTGCCAGCTACTGCTTCCAGATTTAGCTAATAAGCTTATTAGTGTTTTTCTGTAAGGTTGAAAAAATTGAAGAGGGTTGTTAATGTGATAGTGGTGTTGTCTCCTTAATATTCTCCTTACCTGACTATTCCACTCTTTTTTTCATATTTAGCTGGCTCTTCGAGATGCACTTCTGAAAAAGAGAAAACGGCTGCTGAAATAACAGTAATGGAGAGGAGTACTTAGTCACCAGTGAAGAAATAGCCCTAGAAATGCTTATTTCCACCCACCATGCCAAAGCAAAAAAGGGACTGAAATGCCTTATGGATGTATCTCTATTCTGTCCAGAATTACAAATCCGACACTTCTAAGCTGTTGGATTTTGCATCTATAGGACAGATGGAAGAGGCCTTAATCCTTGCAGGATTTTTATTTTTAAGCATTTTAGGGAAGAAGGCAATTATCTTTTATTGAATATAATTTACTTACAGCTGATTTTGTATTTGTAAGTATTAAAACATACAACCTTATTGTAAAATATTTTACTTGAAGCAATTAATGAATAAGTAGTTGGAAGGAAAAAGAGTATTCTGGCTCAGTCTATAAAGTGTCTGTAGATAATGTCTGTGCTTGTCTTAAGGATGTGATTTTACAGACTAAGCCATTTTCTAAGTGGCTGGTTTTTGTCCGTTTAATAATAATAAAACCAAATTTTTGAAATACAGGTAGGTTCAAGTGAACAGTGAAGGGGAATAACAGTTTCATTATAGTTTATGAAGAAAACAAGAATAAAATTAGTGTATGGGAGACAGTTTTTAGGCTTCACATAGAACTAAATAATCTTATTTTCCTATATCTCTGCATCTTGTGGTGGGACTTGCTATTGTCTGATTTTTGAAGTATACATGAGAATCCAAGTGGATCTGTGGATTCTTAATGTCAGAGGTTGAACTTGTGCTTCAGCCTTGACCCTGTTGGGACCATTAACGTGTTTGTACCTTGCCCAGCC
>JAOXNH010000031.1:2020559-2033867 GCA_028566575.1 Bartramia longicauda
ACCTCTCTCAGGACTTTGGGATGTAGTCCATCTGGTCCAGGTGACTTATCCACCTTAAGACCTTTGAGTTTGCCTTGCACTTTTTCCTATGTAGTACCAATGGCACTCACTCTTGCTCCCTGACACTCACAGACCTCTGGCACACTGCTAGTGTCTTCCACAGTGAGACCGATGCATTGAATTCATCTGCCATTTCTTTGTCCCCCATTACTACCTCACCAACATCATTTTCCAGTGGTCCAACCTCAACTCTCATCTCCCTTTTACTCTTTATATAACTGAAAAAACTTTTAGTATTCTGCTTTACATTATTGGCTAGTTTGTCCTCATGTTTCATCTTTTCCCTTCTGACCTGTCCTCCTAGGTGCATGGGAAGAAAATCTTGAAGATGATTCAGAATGTTTTCTGCTGGCTGCCCCTGGCCACCCTGATTGATCAGAAAGTCCTCATTATACATGGGGGCATCTCTGACACCACTGACTTGGACATGCTTGAGAAAATTCAAAGGAACAAAGTAGGTTTCATTTCCTAGATATTGCAACAGTGTTGCTGATTTGTGGTGAGGAGGTTTTTTCTACACATCAGCTTGGCTGTTGACAAGACAAATCAAATGGATGGTCTTCCTAGACAAATCGCGTTTAGGTACAGACTTGGAGTGGATCACCTTGGTTTAAGAGTGTGTGTGCAGGGATGAAGCATTCTTGGCTTCTGGAGGAGTATGGATCATAGCCCGGGTAATGGCATACGTAGAGAGATGTGCTGGTGCTGACTGTAAAAACACAGTGACGATGACACTTTGTCCTACAGTTCCTTAGCCTCTTTTTCCCCCTAGATTTCCAGAAGGATTTTGGTAAGTCATTTAACTTGCCTCCACCCCACCTCAAGCTGAGAAATACTACTTTCCTTCTCTAAATGTAATGACAAGCCCTTGCATTAGTCATTAGTCCTTTCCTTATTCTGCTGCCTAGTTCCTGTTGCAGGTTCAATCCATGTACTCTACCTTCTGTGAAACATCTAGCAGCATAAAGGCAATGAAGAAGAGAGAGATCTGTAGTCAGGATGGATGTGGGGCTCCAGCTATAAACTAGGAATGGCACATCTGAGAGGACAGCGCTAATAATCTCACACAATTAATCAGCATTTCATGGCACCAAAGGGAATTGAGGCTTGGTGGTTTGGGTCACTTGACAGTCTGCCAGGGGAAGATATTAGAACTGGAGATCTAGGTTTCCAAGAGGGCTGACCATCTCCCTTTTCTCTTCTATCCCTTTCAGTTTATTTCTGTATTAAGAGGAAAGAGAAGAAAGGAGTCGAATAGAAATGTGGAAATACAGGAAATAAATGGGGAGAGCAAAGCAGAGGCTGACCCAGCAGAGAGTGAGGCAGCCCTCAGTTTATGTCCACAGCCCCGGCCGACCCAGGCTCCCAGCATGGCCAACAAGCTGGAGTTCTCCAGATGGGTCCGGCAGACGGTGCAAGAGCAAATTGAGTGGTGCCGCCGGCTGGTGGATATCAGCGAGTCAGAGGAGGAGGAGCTCACTTATTCCAGCGTGGTCTCCTTGACGGATTTGGATGGGCCTTGCTGGACTCGCCAGGAGGAGTGGAAGCAGGTGAGTAGTCTAAGCAGGGCCCTGAGCTCAGTGGGCTGTGGGTGTGTCCTGCAGGTTTGTGCTATTATGAGGAATCTCAGCATAAAATACGTGGGTCAGTGCACAGACCTTTCTGCAGAGATTTTTGCTGCTTTGTATAGTGGAGTCAAGGAGCAACTCAGTGTGGAAATGCCAGCAGGCAGGCTAATGTGGTTTGTGCTCTTTTGTACCTCCTGCTCTGTTCCCCGAGACAGCCTGGCATTGATTATTCAACGGCGAGTGGTCAGGAAGGGCTGTACTGTGAGCATGTGATCTCTGCTGCTTGGGGATGTTTCGTTAGATACCTGCGCTACATCCAGCCAAGGCTGAGGCACACTTCCCTAGGAACTGAAGAGCTGTGCACGAGAATCACACAGGAGAATGCAGGCTGTGCGCAGGACTGGTGCTAGATGCTGTTCTGCTGGTGCCTTTCTCCTACCCTTGCAAGTCAGCCTCTTAACTGGGCTTTGGCTTCCTGTGCTCAAGGCCTTGTCCCAGCGTTTACCCCTAGTACCTCACTCATCTGTTGTTGTATAAATAAAACTGCTGCTCAGGCATGGAGTGGGGCAACAGGTTTTCTTGAGTCACTTCAGGGGAGAGAAATAATACGCAAGACTGTAGAGCTCAGTGTACGTGGGGTATCTGAAGTCAGCTCTGTACGTAATGAACGAGCACGTCATTTGCTGATGAGTGAGTTGTGATCTTCAGCACTAAGAGCAGAATGCACTTGCGGTTTTAGCCAGGCTGCACTGCAGGTAGCTTGCTGGGCAGGTCAGAGCCTGGGAACTCGGTTTGCTGTTTGTCTTAAACCACACTGTCTGTAAGTCTCTTCTGTACGCTCTGAAACCATCATTACTTACTTCACATTGCATATGACATCCTGGCACTGCACACCTTATCAGCATAAAGCTGTATATTGAGGTCAGGGTTAAAGAGATTAAACTTTAATCCAAATAGTGGTTACTGAGTCGGTACTTACATTACTGGAGGCTGCAGAATGTCCTGGCTAGAGAGAAAAGGAGTTTAATACTAAGCCTGCTCACGGCCTTGGGATCTGTTGGGTGTTCTTGCCCTGGGACCTGCGTTTTGGGATGGAGGCGGCCTTGTAACAGGCCTGATTTATGGACGCACCCAGGCACTTTGGATGTGCCTCTAGCTCCAGGCCAACAATATTGTCTCCTCCATGGTGGACCAGGTCTGTGACGGTCCTATGGAGCAGTATGGTGGTTCAGCTGGGATGCCGGAAACATCTTTTTCCCTACCCTATGGTAATAGCAGCAGTCCAGGGAGGGATTCAGAGACAGAGCTGTGTTTGCTTAGTAAACTGTAATGGGTGATGTCTGCTGGGTACACTTTATTCAACAAACTTTTCCAATCCTTTTAGATTTTAGACATTCTCTGGAGTGACCCCATGCCTCAGGAGGGCTGCAGAGTAAATACTGTGCGAGGTGGTGGCTGCTACTTTGGGCCTGATGTGACAGGCAAGATCCTTGAGAAGTACAACTTGCAGTTCCTCATCCGCTCCCACGAGTGCAAGCAAGAGGGCTACGAGTTCTGTCACAACCGAAAGGTCAGTGAGACGGACAGTGTGAAGGATACTTGGGTTTCCATCCTGCCAGGGTGGGGTTGCTGTGGTGGCTTGTCTCAGCTCTGTATTTTTTCCAATGGGGCTTTGTTAAGTACACACAAAATTGTTGAACAGCTTTATTGGGAGTTACTGAAGTGTGTTGCCAGCTGAGTTCTTAGGTCAGGACAGTCTGGAGCCACCTACTCTGTTGGGGGCATCTGTTGTGCAGGCAAAGCGTGTCCTTGCGGGTGGTAACTGAGAAAAGATCTGAACCCATTTATGCCATTGCCCCTACTTAATGCAGCTGTTTCTGAAGATGACGTGCTAAAGGGTGTTACTAAGATGCTGCAGCAAACTTCTGCTCTCAGAAGATTCGGGGTCACTTCAGTGACTTGAACAGGGGCACTTGTGACTTGGCTCACTGCAGTGGAGAGTGGAAGTTTGTTGGGAGAGTACAGTGAAATATTTCACAGAATGCCCAGTGTGTGGCCAGATCCAGAGACCAGTGCCTCCCTTCAGGAATTCACACCTGTAGGGCTTCTAGGCCAGCTGCCCCCTCTCTCTTCCTTTTTCACCTAACACACGGTGCTCTCACAGTCTGTTGACTCCAGATGGGATCAGTTGTGCTGTTGTTTTCACTGATGCACATATATGTATGTATTGACTGTAAATGCCTCTCTCTCCTGGGGGTTAGGTGCTGACCATATTTTCAGCCTCAAACTACTATGAGATTGGCAGCAACAGGGGAGCCTACGTCAAGCTGGGACCGGACCTCGTCCCCCATTTTGTTCAGTACCAAGCGAACAAGACAGCCCATACTCTCACAATGACCCAAAGGCAAGGCTTTCCAGTTGCTCTGTATTCACCAAGTCAAAATATCAAAAGGGAAAACTTTGTGAGCTTTGAGAAAATTTAACTCTGGAGCTGAACTTTCACAACTTGATTTACTAAATAAGAGCACTACAGACTGCTGATTTTCCAGCTTTTCTTTTCAATGTCAAGTTTTAACTTTTGACCCTTGCTGAGGTTCCCTTCTGCTTTGTTTCTTCACAAATTGATTTAGTAACTCATCACATCAGCTGCAGAGAACTCCACTGTAGGCCTGCAGCGCCTTGTCACGAGCACTGAGACGCAGCTGTAGCTGTGCAGAGCAGTTGTGCAAGGGTCTGGGCAATCCATGGACAGGCCAGAGGACTGGGAAGGTGCAACTTCTCTTGCACTTTGTGGCAAGTCCTTAATGTGCTTCTCTCTTTTCTGCATCCTCCAGAATCAGCAGAGTAGAGGAGTCAGCCTTTCGAGCCTTGCGGGAAAAGCTCTTTGCTCACACCTCAGCCCTCATCAGCGCGTTCAAGGCGTATGATAAGGACAATACAGGTAAATCTGAGCTGAGGGACACTCAGGTTAATTCCCTGGTAGGACAGGATTGAAGCAGCTAAGTTGACTGTGTCGCTGGTTGGGAGACTCCACGCTGATAGCTGTCGGTGACTGTCACAGGGGGAGGCTGTCTCAGACCTTGACACAGCCCTGGTCTCATTTGCTGTGTTCAGTGTCTCTGTTGGGAAACCCGTTAATGCCTCAGAGTGGTGTTATAATTGAGGGGGTGTCGGAGAAGCAAGAGGTGATTAGCCTGATGTGTAGCAATTTAGGCTTGGAGAACACTTTGGAACAGGAGTACCGATGAAGCGTTGGAAAAGATGACCTGGAATGTGTCTGTCACATGTCAGTTGTGAAGGGCTTGATGGTCTCTAGAGCCCCTTCATCCCTGCTGCCTAAAATCACTTAGGAGAGGAAAGTGAGGGATGTCCTCTGTGGCAGCTTCCTCTGCCAAGCCTTAGGGAAGGAGCTGAGAGTTCATAATTCTCTGGCTGCCAGGAGCGCTCTGCTGGTGCAGTGACTGAAACGTGTTGCTGAGATCTGTCCGTTTGTGGGCCAGGGGAGAAAAGGGACACAGTGGTTGGCAGAACTGCTTTCTTGTGGGTAGAACTGGTTTCCTGCTTTCTGCCCTGGCAGCAAAATCGCTCACAAAAGTCCTGTTCAGCTGTTACAGCAGCTGCTACATTAGGGGCTTTTCCATGTTCCTGGGTCCCTGAGGAAGTACTAGTGCAGTTCTGTGGGCCATGTTCTGCAGGCTGACCGTGGCCATAGTTCACAACAATTTATCACGAAATATTCAAAGTTAGCGTTTCCTGTTGTCCAGATGTTTTCAGCCCCACGGCTCTGATTTATTGCAATGACCAAAAGCTTGCCGAGGCTGGGGGGAGCAGTAAGAGCACTGCACTTGCTCCTGCAGTGGATGATGTCTCTATGGCCATATAGTTTTTTTTTCCCTGTACTGAAGTGCTCAAGTGTACCATGGAGAAATGGCACTGGTGCTGTCAGCAGTATGGTAGACTGGGTATGCATACAGCTCTAGGCTTTTGACTTTGCCTTCACGTGCCTTTCAGCTGCCAGTCTCTCAGAGGTCTTCATGGCTCTCACTTTTCTTTACAGGAAGGATTACGCTGAGCAACTGGGCAACGGCAGTGGAGTCAGTCTTGCACCTGGGATTGCCCTGGCGAATGCTGAGACCACAACTGGTACGCAGCACGGCGGACGGCATGCTGGAGTACAAGTCCTGGCTGGATGACTTGGCCATGGAGCAGCGGAGCCAAGAGGTGAGGACTCATCCCCTTCCACCAAATCATGATGCAAAGCAGCTCATAAGATCCCCAGTACATGAAACCAAGTATGGTACAAAAGGAGAGTAGATGGGTCTGGTTCTTGTACAACCCAAAATCACACTGAAGTCAATGGAAAAGCGTGCATGAATTCAAGTAGTCCAGCGGCGTCCAGTCCATTGCAGAAACAGATGATGCATGTGCAATCAATACCTAGAGGTAGTTTCGAATGCAGGCTTTTAAGTAGGAAAACTATATTCCTTTCTCTCAGTCACAGACTTAATTATACCCAGCAAAACCAACTCTGCAGTGGTTAAAAAACATAGCCCAAATCATTGTCTTCTCTATTGGCCTGGAAAAGCTGTTTGGAAACAATGAGATGATGATGTGCTGTAATGCAGGGCTGCACAGAGCATCCAGTCACGACAAACCTGTTAACATAAGTCACACACGATGCAAAATGCATTGCTGGCAAACTCTTGAGAGCAGTAAACATTTTTATTTATAGGGGGGTCTGCAGTAACTGCTCAGAGAAAGCACAGAGTGTCAGAAAGGGTAGGAGTGTGACCATGTTGTCTTTCAGCACATCCAATCGAGCTTGCTGGAAGTCATTTATCGAAACAGATCCAACTTGGAGACCATATTCAGGATCATAGACAGAGATCATTCAGGTAAGCAGGTGTGCGGGGGGTGTCAGTTACTGCATCATGTTCCATTCTACTTTTGCACTCCCTTTAGTATGTACAAAGGCATTTTTATTTAATGGTTTAAAGTCTGGGTCTTTCTTCTCCCTCAATTGGAGTTATTGCCGCCTTCTGAAATATCATTGCAATTTTCCACAAAGACAATGCAGTCCAGGTAGAGAATTAATAACTATTTGTTCTGGAGGAGTTTAGCAGAACAAAAATTGAGACAAGAGCAATGACAGTAACGTAGTGTACTTGGGATCTGCTTTCAAGCAGTCATCTCCACCAAACTACTTCTGGAAAGAGAAAATACAAGTCTTTGCCGCCTTTTGTACTTCCAGATTATGTCTCTTTACTGCTTTAAGTTGTAATTTAGCCACTGTTCTGTATGCTAGGAAATTTATTAAGATTATGCGTGATTTCTTTCCTCACTTTAGGGTGGGCAGGCAGCAGGGGTGGGATGAGAGATTGAACCTGTGCAGGGGTCCCTTCTTGCACGCTGAGAGGGGATGGACTGGCAGCAGTGCTTGTGGCAGCCTTATGCTGAGGTGGCTATGTCTTCCTTCTCCACAGGTCTCATCTCATTTGAGGAATTCCACCAAACCTGGAAGCTGTTCAGCTCCCACATGAACATTGAACTCACAGACGATGGCATCAATGACTTAGTTCGCAGCATTGATTTCAATAAGGATGGAAACATCGACTTCAATGAGTTCCTAGAAGCCTTCCGCCTTGTCAAACAGTCCCAGTAGTGAGAAGCTGGTGAGGGTTGCCATGTCCAATGCCTTGACTGTCTGTGAAGCCAGGGGGACCACTTCCAACCTAATCACAGAGTGTGCCTGCGGATGCGAAGCAGGGAAAGGGAAGGCAGGTACCTGTAGCATTTGTTGGTTGAAAACAGTGACTGCCGTAGCCAACAGCTGTGATCCGCTTGGGGAAGGTAACAGGTAAAATAGATAAGCTGCACTTCAGTTCTGACCGGTTTTAAAAAGGAGCTGCATTTGAAATAGAAATTTTTCCTCAAAGGGATGATACAACTTAGTTTATCTTGTCAATACATATGATGAAATGTTACAGGTCTATTCAAGTGTAGTAAAATGGAAGTAAAGGTATTTCTTGTAGGCAGTGTTGTAACCAGGCAGGAACTGCTAGAGCACAGCTTTCCATTTAATAAACAGTTTTTTCTAGATCACTGGTTGTGGGCTGTTCATGCCTTTTCTTGTTCGTCAACTCTGTTAGCAGCACTGATGTTTCAGTGATAGTACCTACTTCCCCTTTGTTGTCCTTTTGCTGTGGTAAGTTTGTTGTTTGAAGCTACAAAATGTGCAGTGGAGAAACATTTTGAAAAAAAAACCAAACCTATCTCAAACATGCAAAACTGTCTCTAGCAGGGAGGCTTTTTTAAGAAATCTATTGAGACCAGTTCTTTTTCAAAGGCCACAGTACTAGATCAAGTAGCCTGCTGCTAGAGTGACTACACTGCATAGTCTGTTCAAAATATTTTCAAAGCATGGGACAATTGCAATTTAAAAAGCAGGGAGGGGGTTGAAGAGTTTGAGAAAAAGACCACACCTATTTATCTTGAACATGCAGCACAGTCACTCTAGCAGCAGCGCTATGGTAAAATACTATACTTAGACTGCTATCCTGGCCCTTGAAAAAGAGAATTCTAGCCTCATTTGATTTCTTAGTAGAACCCCTGCTAGAGTCTATATTGCACTTTTGAGATATTTTATGAATTGGAACCATGCTTCCAAAAATAAACTAACCCTTTTCCCCCTTGACTACAGTTCCACATATACTTTTTTCAACTGCAATGAAACCATGTTTCCAAAAGTAAACGCTCTCAAATGAATGATACAGCCTCTACCACACTGAGACTCTATTTCTATTTTTCTATCTTTCAAATATTACTAATGGAAATCTATTTTTTTTTGTGGCTAACAAGCAAAATTATTCTGTCTCTTCCGTCTTTGAGTTGTTTCTGCTGTACAAACTCCTATTGCAGAGAATAATGTATTTTATTTTCAGTGACTTTTGTAATGGAGGACAAAAAAAAAGCTCTCTCCAAAGCACGTAGTAGCCACCTGCTCTGCAGTACTTGGTACCAGGTACTATCTAAGGGACATGACTTTGTATTTTAGTTTGGAAACGCAGATCTGTGGCAGCGGGTTTAATGGTCTGGTACCTGCCATGTGTGAAGGGGAGTGAACCTGGAGTTGTTAGTAGTTTCACTTCTTTGCTGATGTAGCTGAGAAAGAGCCAACACCATCCACAAGTTATTACAAAGTCAGACTGAATTTATTACTCTCTGGCAATTAAAAAAAGGCAGAAGACAACGCTTAGACATTCTGTTGTTACTTACGGGGCAGCAAAGCTTTGTATAATTCACATACGTAAAGAGATAAACCATACCCTTCAGATCCTGACAGTCCAAAGGAATGACGAAACTGGAAACATCAACTTCCTGCAGCTTGCCCCAGTAAACTACTTGTATTGCAGAGACAGACATAGTTACAGCAACATACATATCTGTAATGATTTAAATTAGCTGTTTACATAATGATGTTACTTGATTGTTTTAACAAAAACATGGAAGCAGGCTAAGCTTTCCACAACTCAAGTCACGAGTGGAACAATTCCCTCAGCACTGCATTTCTAGAACAATGCTGTTGTAGAAAAAGGAGAAAAAAAAGAAAAAAAATGTACAATAGTACATATAGTTTTGTAGTAAACCAGTATCTGAACAGATTCAGTTTTCCTTCTTTTATTAAAGCATATAGAGCTTTATAAAATATAAACCTTCCAAAGGTCAAGTTCAAAAGCTTTGAAGAGGCTTTGCTAATTCTAAAGATAACAGCCAAAATACCATTGTTCTTAGAAGATACGTGTTTTATTTTACCTCAACAGTTTTAGCCTTGGAAGGTGAACCATGAACTTGAGTAACACATTCGGAGTGAGCCCAGCTGCAGCATCCACCTTGTCAACTGAAGACTCCTCCTCTGATGGGAATGCTCTCGTTCAGCCCATGTTCTATAAGTTTGATGTCCTCCAAGTCATCCTTTATAATGCTAATTAGGTGACTCAGGCCTTCTTGCTGCTGCTTCAGATGCTGCAGATAGTTTAAAAACTGGCATGAGCATAGTTCAACTTCATAGATTTTAAGTAATATTTTTCAAAGGTGTCATGTCTGATGGCCACGGCACATTGAAAAGCCTGGCATAATTTCTTTGGAAGAAGGAAAAACAGTATTTTCTGTACTAATAGCCTAACTGCACAGAGTAGCTTTGTGCAACACCTTGCTGCACTGTCACCAAGAACAATAAAAAGGACTTAATCGAACAATTACAAAAACATTACATTCTAGATACATCTCCCAAGTTAGTGCATAGCTAGCTTAACTTATGAAGTTTAAAGAGTATCCCAGGATTTGACCCAGTAATACTTACTTGCTTGATTTCCCTTAAAAGGTCTGCATCTATGTAATAGCGCTCTTCAGCCCGCACTGCTCCAAAGTGGTTTTGCATCCTGATTTGGGACATGAGCTCATTCAGTCTGCCCTGAGAAGAGAAAAAGGCTTAAATCAAACACAACTCATTTACATCTGTCAGAGCTCCAGCATGTACCACTCCTTCAGTCACCAGGGCAGGAAGCACTGCTGCTCATTCCATTTTAAACTTTTTTTTTTTTGGAAGACATGCAAAAAGCAAGCAATTTCAATACCTTTAAGAATTCAAAAAAATACTTAAATACCTATCAGTCATGCAGCAAAGAACTGGATGATACAACCTCGTAACACTACCAGACTTGTCTTCTGAAAGCTGTCCACACCAAGTATATATGCATGGTTTCCAAAACCTACATTCTTTTGTGAGGAAAAAACAGCGTTGTTGGCAAATTTCTATGAGTTGCTCACCTTGAACTGCGTAGGTGCATTAAGTTCACACTGAATTGTATCTAACTGTACACGAAGCTGCTCTTCATCTGCTTGAATGGCATAACCGCTTTTCCTTTGGATCTCCTGCTTTATTAACACCTACAAAAGAAGCCTTTGAGGTTCATTAGAGAAGACTTTGCCCACCTTTTTCCCCACTGGCCCATCCACATGTGTTTTTGCCCTTCCTCCAGCATGTCTCTCAGCAGATTTGTTCTGTTGCTTAGTCTGCTGCTCTGAGACCTCAGGGCAGTCCCATGGCTTCTAAGTAAGTGAGAGAGTAGGTTCCCAAAGCAGTAAGACAGACTGTGCACACGATACTTTCTGTGACAACTCTGCCTGTTACTTGAAGCATTTAGATGAAATAAGAATTTCATTTTCAACATGTGCCATGCACAAGAATGCACAGGTCATCCTGCTCCCTCTCAGTTTGTTTTCTGGCACTAGACTGTGTGTCAGAATGAGTTATTTAGACTACCCGTGTTACCTGTAACGTTCTGTGAGAAAGCGCCATCAGCTTCCTTTTGTACTGTGCAATTTTTGCCATAGTTGTCGTTTGGTTTTTCTGCAGCTCGCTGATATCTTCTGATATTATCTGCAAAGCAGGAGATGGAGTCAGCTGGAAGTCATAAGAGTTTCTGACAACAGAACGCATTAGTCCTAATTTGAAACCAGGATTTTCAAAACAGTACACAGTCCAGCAACTTAGCATCCTGGCCAAATATGCTTTCATTTCAGAAAGCTTTTTGCTAGATCCCTATTGTTCTGGTTTCTATTTATTTTCATATGCAACTGGGATTTTCAGAAGGCATCTGAAAACTGTGTGCCCAAATTAGAGTCCATGCCAATGCAACTTATTCCAGCTGGTTTGAATTAGACTGTAACAACACAGCAAGCTTGAACTTCTGCTTGGGTTTTGGCCAAAAAACATAACCAAGGAATGTATTACAAAATAGTGATAAAGAGTCACAGCCCCATGCACATGGTTCCAGTTTTGGTTTTCTACACACAGGAGGCATGGGAGGAGGCTCATTTAATAGCACATCCTTTGTCAACAGAATGCAGTCGTGATGAAGATGAGAAACCTTACATCTAATCGAGTTTGATGCTGTTTGGTCATCTGATCTTGGACCTTCAGTCTTCTCAACAGTTCCTTGAAACCCACCATTGGCACAGGAATAAGCCTACAAGAATATAAATCATTCTTACGACACATTTTTACATTAGACACATGGTATGGATTAGTAATTATGAATATAGTCTAAAGTTACAGATGATCTTGACCTATTATAAATTAGGAAAATAGCAAACAAGATATGCTTATGTAAGTTCTACAGTCCTCACTATTCCCAACAACCTATTCCTTTTTCATAAAGAAATCAGCCTAAGTTATCTGTAACCACTGGAGGGTACAAGGGTACATCACTTTCAGCTGCAGGAATAAACAGAAAAAACCATAATGGTTGCAAGAAAAAAAGAAAAAAAAAGTAGTCACAATAGCTAGTCCATATAATGGAGGACACCACAACTGGAAGTGATGCAAGTAAGGCTCTTTATCCTGACAACCCTTAAGCGCCTAAATGGGTAAACGGATTAGACAGGCATTTCTAGTAATCCTCACTGCTTCAAATGAGATCAGCGCTTGGCAGAGTTATTCTCTAATAAGTTTTTTTACAAGTAACCTGAAGGGTACTACACAATATTATATATTTCTCCCCTTTCCAAGTCTTTTCGTAATACTCAGACTACTAGACTTACTTGTCAGGATCAGGATTGTCAACTTTGGCTTGTTCCCATATAATAGGATCAACACCTTAAAAAAAACAAACCACCAAACAAACAAGTTTTTAGTATGGATAGATCTGAATAAATATCATATCTTACAGGTGCTAAGAAGGAAAAATGCTAGGAAATACATAAGACCTCTGAACCAGCATGAACAACTGTTATATAAATTGAGGTTAATTAAACAAACATAGTTCTTAGAAGTTTTGGTTCGGGGCTGTGGCAGTAAATTCAGTCTAAAAGGCTGTCAAGCACTTCTACTGGTTTGAAAGGAACAACTCACAGGTGATCAAATCAGACAATCCATACTTGAAAGGAAAAAATTCCCATCTTTTCTACTGTATGCTACACTTGGGTGATCTTTCCTCTTTAAGTTGCTTATTAAAAAAAAGAATAAATTAAAAATCAGTAATTAAGTAATCAAAGTACCAACAGTTTGCAAAATAATCCCAATAGGAATTATTGTGGTTGCTAACAGGATTCATCTAAGGATTTTATCTGTTGACAGAACAGTTGCTTGTTTTGCCATGAACTGTTTCAACAGGTAAATACGTAAAATAAACGCACCATAACTGTACATGTACTTCAGCAACATGATGCAAGTTATTACATTCTCCAAACTTTACTGCACATCAGATCAGTGTATAAAATGCACATACCTAGGTATGTTAGGAAAAAAACAAGACAACACTGATAGGGAAGCAACTGACTTTCTGACCAGAGAGAGACATGCAAAAAAGGGAGAAAAAAAAAGTGCTGGTAATTTAACAATTTCAGGACAACTTAAAAAGGAGACCAGAACAGTCAGGTATAACAATATTCTTCATTGCACAACACTCCAGGTCATTCCTCATAAAACTTATTATCTTTACACCAAAATTCATCTCTTGAGGTGTGACTGCTTCTCTAGAGCTCAGCACTAATACCTCTTCTTGCTCATCACACTGCTTGATGAGCCAGCCTACAAACCCGGCTTCCTTCTTAAGTCAAGCTGCACCCAACCACTGTTACACAGGCCTTATGATACACCTCCAATATTAAAGAAAGCCAA
>JAOXNH010000031.1:2035902-2062324 GCA_028566575.1 Bartramia longicauda
GATATATTACTTAGCAAAGGCATATCTATGTGGCATGAAGGGGGGGGACACACAACGACACGACACTAAACCCCTCAATTTTTAAAGTACCTGGCTCAAAATCTAAGCTACAACATATTCAGAGATTGAGAAACATAAAATCAACACCCTTTTAAAATGTTCTCTCAAAAAGCTACCAGTAGAGTAGTTTTTGAAACAGTTCAGATTTTTACAAAACTTTTGTGAGTATTCATTACTCATCTTAAAAAATAAATTGCTCTGTATGGATTGGGAGATGCCAGCTCAGCAGGGTATTCATTCTACTTCAGAGCTGATATCAATCAGAAACATTTTACAAATTTGCACTTTTTCTAAGTTGCAAAAGGAACCAGAGGACCAGGCTTTAATACAGAAACATTACTAGAGTTCCAGAAGAGTTTTACAACATTAAATTTCCAGATGTCTGAATGAAAAACAGTGACATAACTTAGTTAAAAGATAAGGCAACCATAAATCTTTATGGATTTTTTAGCACTTTACTACTGTAGATCCAGACACTTTGCCTGGCAGTACAAGCCAAAACATGGACATAGAATATTTCTACTAGCTAAGACAGAAATCAAGTAAGGCTCTCCACACGAGAAATTGGGACAGCCAATTTTCCTCACGTTAGCAAACGTCAAGGTTTCTTTGTACAACTGCTTATGAAATTTAACGTTAATCTTTATCCTTGCTGTGATAAAGCTGTAGTAAGGTTAGATATTTAATTCAACTTCATAATGTAATACAGGAACACTTGAGGCCATCTGTGCTAAGTAACAACGTGCTTTCCCCATTTCAGAAAAGACCCTGTTGGCTCCAGTGAAACTCCACAGGACTTGTAAGAAAGACCTAAACTGTTAACTCACTATAAGCAGAAGCAGAGCGGCAGTTTTCATCTCATCTTGCCTAAGAACTGTCGCACCAACGTATCACTGGTGACATGTTGGACAGCGGCTACTGTTTAAAGCCCTGACATTGCACGTAGGTGGGCAAATTGTGCCTTTCCCCTTGTGCAAGTTCAGTTGAAGAGAGAAATGAGTTGGGGATGTGCACAAGAGCCTGGTCTTTGTCAGCAGAGGGTAATTCCCTGCAATGGTGAGCCTTGCAGAATCAGCCTTCTTTGACTGGGCCATCCCGTCACAGAGCACAACAGCGACAGCTAAGGAAGAATTTGTTTTAAGCACATCCCTTTCACTTTCATAGCTGTGAAAGAGGCCCACACTGTTGGGAAAGACTTGCCAGTACACGGAAGACTAAATCTCATTATGTGCAAAGTAGTACTAAGACCACACATACACGACTCCTCTGGTATTTCTGTTTAAAATAAGTAAATCTTTCACAATATCTTTATGCAATTAATTTTTTTTCAAACTGTAAGAGATGTTTTACTCCATTGTGGTCCTTCAAATGATGGCCTGTATCACATACTTTGGAAGCACACTTTTCTTGGTTCTGCACACTTCTCATTTGTTCTAGAGCTGGAATTGTGTACAAGTGGACTCCTTGAACACCTCGAAACCCTTCGGGTAATGCTTCATTCTTATCAGATGTCTGATGCCTACAAAGGCAATAAACCAAACTAGCTTATGACGCTTCACTCCCACACCTGAGCCACCAACTTCTCCACTGTTTTTCTTAGGCTTCCGCCATTGCTGGCATACATCAAACTTTTCAGTATTTCACTTAAAGTTACGTGAATTCATAATGGCATTAGTAATAATAAAGTCATAGGGACAAAGGTAAACCTAGCATGTGGCATTATCTAACCTGAAACAAAACCATCTTCTTTTGGTAAATGAAGCTCTACAATAAGCAATTTTGCATCACACAACTTATATTTTGCAATTTTTCAAAGCCCAAAAAGCTCTAAAGCCATTTCAGGAAATAACAAGAAAGTAAGCTTTCAGGTGCATTATCAACAAAATATTCAAAGTAACACCTATAAAGGTAATGCAACAGAAGCCAAATATTTGTTACACAGGCACTCAGTTACCGCAAAGATTTCATAAAAGTGTCATGATGTGTATAATCAAAACTAGCCTTAATTAGGTATTAACCTACATTTAGGTTAGAAAGTTTGCACTTCAAAGAATCAGCTTGGGAAAGGAGGGTATCACCGAGCCTGACCCAAATCCAGTTTCAAGTCTGAAGCTTAGCAAGAAAGTCAGCAGGCACGAGATTTGCAGAGGATGAAGAGTTACATATTCTTTGTTGACATGAGAAGGAAGATCTGGAATTGCTGACGGTATCATACAAGTAACGGAGTCAGCTTTAGCACTGGCAAGGATAAAGGCAGAAGAAGGCTGAAGGCCAGTGTATTTAAAATGGTATGCATGGTTCACAGAGGGTTTTTCTAGCATAGCCAAAACAATGATGAAAGACCCTGAGGTTCTTATTCCCAATGTTAAGATTTTTTTCAGATAGGACGATTATTTAGTTTCTTTGATATTGTAACCTAAACAAGTACATATTAAAATTCATTTCCAGAGATGTGCTCCAACCACACACAACACTAATCTGAATGCTATAATAGAAAAAGGTTAGTTTCATGATCCACATAAGCACTCAGTATCTGGTACCTCAACAACATCCAGATTTCCAGCGTCTAAATATCCTCAGACCTTTTAATTAGCATATATCAGAACTGTGTACATTACCTGAAAAAATGCCGTTTCAGACTACTATTAACAGTAACAAAATCTCATTTACCACTCATGAGACACTCAGCAAGCAGAGTAACTGCTTCAGAACTGTTTGTGGGCAGCTGAACAATTCCATACCTTAAACCTGCAAAAGGGGTTTTCCTGTGTGAACTCCACTGGAGCGATGTTATTGTTGAAGTACCCTTTGCCTGTGCCCCAGAAGGCCTGAAGCTGGTTCCATTTTGCCAAAATAGCATCTCTCTCATCTCCTAAGAGTGTTGGAGCTGAGAGGGCACTGGCTGTATTGATGAGCTGGTTCGACTGGGCAGGTGTCTGAGCAGGCTGGCTGAACAAGCCGCTTCCTAATGCTGTGTTGGATGAAGAAAAACAAATTAACTCCTTTACCAACCAAGACAAACTCGCTTGCTAGCATGTTCCATCTGCATATCACTGGTATCATGTTTTTTCATATTTTGAGAAGGAAATAAATGTACAGAAAAAATAAATCAATATCAGATGTTTTTTAAAAGTGTCTTTTTACATCCAGTCTTCATCAGCAACAGAAGTTCCTGAATGCTGTGTTAGAAGAGAAGATTTATTCTTCTATATTCATCTATATTCACCCACAACATCATCTGGCCCCTTCAGTATCTAGATCTGAAGGGTACATTTGTTATTAGAAGTTCAGTGGACTCAGAGCCTGCAGCTGGTCATTATCCATCTCACATTTAAACTAAACTCAACACTGTTTTTCTCCCCTTTCTAGTAATGCCATGACTGCCAACATCAATTCCATAACTACTCTTCCTACCACTGCCAAACCAAAAGGGTGAATATTGTCGGAAACAAAGTGGTGAAGCCCAGAAACTTGTGTGAGTTCCAGCGTAAGAAAAAGGCAAGAGCTGCAAACTTAGGCATTTCAAAAGCCAAATTTCTGAGAATTCTCCACCAGTCAAGAGAAAAGTGTAACAGCCTCCTTTTATAACATACTTTTGTCCCACCAGTTGTGTGCCTGTTGCAGTCTTATGCTTTCATTGCATAAATCAAGAGAAGGAGATACTTACTGGTCTGTTGCTGCTGGGTACCAAAGCCTCCAAAGCCTAGCCCAGTTCCCAACCCACTACCCAAGCCAGTTCCAGTTCCTGTGCCAAAACTAGTACCAAATCCAAAGCCCTTGTTCTGGGTAGCACCAAAGAGCCCTGGGGAAATAAGCAAAGAATTATTGAGAAAAAGAGGAGAACAGTACCTGTGAAATGCAAAACATTATTGTGAAGGGCAAATACTTTCAGGCTTGTGGTCTCTTACCGCTGGTGCCTGTATTGGTGGGAGCAGAAAAACTGAACGCTGGTGCCGCAGTGGTGGTAGTTGTCCCAAATCCGCAAAACGCACCTAACAAACAAATGTACAAGTAAAGCTGTTGGCATGTTGTGAGTGGCAGCTGGGCACAACGTGACAACAAACTGCACACTTCAAGGGGTGTTATGAGAAGAGATGTTGACAGATGGATCTATTATGTTACAAGCATGTAGTTCACATCGATCATGGGTATCAAGTTCATTGTCCAAGGAAATGGGGGAGAAAACATGAACCAGAAAGCCAATACATCCATGGTGTGCCAAGAAAGCAAAAAAAGAAAAGCAGCAGTTAACTAACACTCTGTTCCTCTGCCACCAGGATGTGCTTTCCTCAGTGACACACAACTAATCGCAGTATTTCTTAGATTCATACTCAGGAATACTTCTAGTCAATGTTGGTAAGGGTTTAGTAAATGATCTGATGTTTTGTGAGCTTTTTAAACATTCCTAACCTCTTAAGAGCAAAAATAGAAATATATCAAGTAAAGCCTGAGGCTAGGGTGCACAAAATTGCCATGCCTATATGGGAACGCTGACACAGCAACAATATCTTTCTATACACAGGTAAGATTCTATGAGATTTTGTTTTTGTTGGTTTGGGTTTTTTTTTTTGGTTGGTTGTTTTTTTTAAACCTAGTTTGCCTATCATACTCCCCATTAAATCTCATTTTGAGGTTTAACCACTATCAGAGGAAGACAGATACAAAAGCAATCAGCTTTTCAGGATTTTCGGGAAGACCGGTCACTGGCTAGCAGGAGGAGACCTAAGTGAGGGCCTCAGCTCTAGTATGCCAGAGAAAGCCCCAAGAACCCATATTCCCATGTGCCCCCTTAAAAGAGGTGTCCTAATACAGGGCAGCTACCATCCCGGACAGCCTTCAGTGCATGAGGCTGCACAGGTGGTGGATGCCACCCCATCATCTCTTTGCTATGGTGGTGCCAATGCACCATTGACCCAAAGTGCAGCCTATGGACATCTGACTAGCCCTGGAGAAGTAAGTTTGCTCCATTACATACTGGTTTTACGTGCGTTCAAATGAAGAAAGACAGTCTGCTACAAAGGATTTGTCAAAAAGATGCTGCCACTGCTATCTTGCATGTCAAGAGCAAAAAAAAAAAAAAGTCTCTTCAGACCTATTACACTTACTGTCCTCTAGTATACATACAAAATAAAAAGCTTAAACCAGAGTTGACATGCAATTGCATTTTATTTTCATTCAGAAAACATCTTAATGCGAGCAGATGTAAGAAATTGTTCTCTATAATACTCAAGTTTCAGTCCTACCAGCAAGTGAGAAACCCTAGCGGGAGTACTATCAGATGACACAATTTTTAGGTAGTTTCGTACTCGCAGCAATTTAGTCATCTGGATCTGAGCGCAAATTGCTAAACAAAATTAAGTATCCAAGTTCTCTTCTGCAGTAGTTCAAATTCTGGTACAGAAATACAGTCCAATAGTGTCCATGCCAAATAAAACCAGACCCCTCGAGTGCACAAAACAGGCAAGAGTACGCTAACACAGGGAGCAATGACACTGTGGAATGAATATAATTCCTATACGAGCAGCGGCAACGAGACCCCACAGGCTAATTCTACATGAGTAAAAGCATTAGAAATCCATACAGTTAAACATTTTTATACAAAATAGAGAAGATTTAACTTGAAATTATATCAGCTGATCCCTCAGAATTGTTGGGCCTACATGGGGCCATGAATGGTTTTCTTAATTAATACCCAGCACACACATCATGCACAGGACCCTCCTAGAAGAATAGAGAATCTCTTAATGAGAGCCTGGGGTGTGTGCTACTTCAGGGTGCAGAATGGCATTTAGGAAACAGAGATCACAGCGAGGGCTGTTCATTTTGTGCTGATCGTATAAAATTTGTTTCTCCACAGAAACTATTGAGGTGTAGTGCGTTCATGACAGCCAACGGAAGGCCAATGAGGAGACACAGGGGAAGATGAAAAACATGACTGCAGTAGTCCAAGAATCTGATGTCAGGAAACATGGTATTAGGGACCAGCTCCGCAATTGGTCACGATTGCCTGGATCTGAACAGAGAATTGATGTTGCCGTTTTGCTAGGTAATTGAGGTTCGGTTTTTGGTTGGGTCAGACTGGTAGGTTACTACAATTCATTCCCATTTCAGAGACTGAGTATTTGGTACATGCCTATTTTGTCTCAACAGCTATTTCTTGAGAATTTAATAGGCAAAAAAATCCTACAAGCCTATGGCTCTCAAACCCATTCCACTTTCAGAGCTTTTATTTCCAGTCTTCACTGGATATGACGATTAGTACTAAGCACAGATTCTCAGTTAGGAATGTAATTCTTGGACCCCTGCTATTAACATTTATTACAGAACAAGTATTTATGCATTATCTACCTGCACTTGCCAGACTGTTACCAAAATTGAATGGTGGAGTTGAGGTAGTGGAAACACCGAAATTCCCAATATTAAAATTCACTGCAGGATTAGCAGTTAATCCGAAACCCCCAAAATTAAACCCACTGGCAGTGGAGTTTGTAGTTTCAAGCCCACCAAATCCTGACAAGCGGGAAGCAGAAAGAGAGCAAGGTAACATTAGTTCTAAGTAAAAGGTAGGTTTAGGAAAGAAAAGCTAAAATATTTTTCCATCACCAAGGACAAGACAGGCATAGTTAAAGACAAGAGTAAGATATTAACTGGCATTAAACATTATTTATTGAACACAAGGAGGACAGTTAAAAGCTTTCTGTTTAACCCACTCTCCCTACATCCCTGCTGTAACCATGTTATTTTTCAGCTAACGCTTTTCCCATCTAATTTCAAAGCTATATATGAAAAAATCCTCTTTTCAACATTCCCATTGAAAAGTAATCTTTAACCACCTAAGATAGCTTGATACAGCTGCATCTGCAGTAGTGTAACTGACGTAGCATAGTTATTTCATAAGCTATCAGGAAGGCAAGAATAAACCATTTCATGCTAATATCATACCCACATACAATCAGCAATAGCAGACTAACCACAAAATACAACTCCAGTGGCCGAGGCACCATGCGCACGTCAAAAAGTCCAAAGCGGACTTATTCAAGTTATATTCACAAAATCTGTCGTTTCCAGCACCTATTGGAGTCTTACCTGATGCACCCAGGTTTTTCAGTGCTAAGAGCAATGAGCCAATACAGCAGCTCCCCAGTTCCCTCCCCAGGAGTAGCTGAGAACAGGTTCATGCTAGACAGGCAAACAGACAATGGGAAGTCCCGGGGTGTGATCCCAGAATTCCCTCTAATACTGGCAGTGTCCAAGCAGTACAAGATTATCTTTTACTTTATGATGGGGCCAGAAGGTCTGTGTCTAAAACAGTCAGAGTCAGAGGGAAAACCCATGCAGTATAGCCCAGGCTAACTGCAGTGAAGATGAGGCCTGTCCAAAAGGCTTATTCAGTGTCTACTCTAAAAGCCAACAAAGAACTATGTTAATTGGTGAGAGTAAGGAAGGCTCTGGCTTACATTTCACCGAGACTGACAGTCAATTGACAGCAGCAAAACAATAAAAGGGAAAAAAGTCTTTCTTCCTTTACAAGTTAAATACTGTCCTTTACACTGCTCAAAAATTAACTTCCAAGCGCATCTCATCCACGCAGGAACGCTACTGCCATAAAAGCAATGAGCCGAGTGAGCTGGCAGCACGAACCAGGCACCACCGTGCATCACTACAAGTGCCCCAAGAGCGACTGACTCTCATTTCAGCGGGATGAAGCAAGTCCTGGACGCCTCCCGATATGGACCCGCCACCACTGAGCAGGAGCTATTCGGGTGGGAAGAATTTAAAAAAAATAAAAACAAAACAAAAAATCAACCGAAAAAAACCTCGGTGGGGACACCTTTTGACCGAAGGCGGGCGGGAGAAAGCAGCGAGAGGAGCTCCTATCTCACCGGCTCCCCCGAGAGGAGACGACCAAAGCCCGCCCGAGAGCAGCTCCGCAGGGCCGTGCCCGCCGCGCTCCGTGGAACCGGCCTCCCGCCCGTCGCTGAGGGGACGCGGATGGCACTGAGGGGGGACGCGCGCGCCTCCCGCCGCTGAGGGGACGGTGATCTCATTGGCGGGGGGGCACGCGCGCGCCTCCCGCCGCTGAGGGGACGGGGATCTCATTGGCGGGGGGGCACGCGCGCCTCCCGCCGCTGAGGGGACGCGGATCTCATTGGCGGCCCTTCCGCCGCCGTTAGGGAAAGGAAAAGGGTCCACCACACCACCCACCACCCGCCCGGGCCCCTCCGCGCTCACCGGTGGGGTTGGCGGCACCGGCGCCCGCCGTCGCCCCGAAGTTGAAAGCCATGAGCTGCTGGTTGGGAAGGGAATGGGGCGGCGGGAAATGCGCGCAGCCTCGATGGGTCCGACCAGAAACAAACAGCCGCCGCTTCCGGCCACTGCCGCCAAAGCGCTTCCGGGTGACGCAGCCTCCCGCTGGCAGGTGAGCACTGTCGGATGTACCACTACGCGCCGGGGGGGGGACGGGACGGACGACGGAGGGGACAACGAGTCTGCACTCGCGGGACACAGCTCAAAAAAGGAAAACGAAGCCTAAACAGCTCTTTTTTTTTTGGTGTAGCAGGAGAAGGAAATGCCCTGCTTCGGCACAGCTTCGCGGTGGCACCGCACCCAGGCGGGCTGGGGGTCCCCCCCCGGCTGAGGAGGAGCCCTTCCCTAGCGAGGATGGGGCCTAGGGCGGGACCGGCGGTTTGCCCTCCTTCTCTGCCCGACACCGTTAGCCTGGGTCCCGGGTTAATAAAGAAAACCCCAACTGGGAAGGAAAAACCCAATCTCACCGGCCAGGGAAGGAGGTGAGCAGCACAGAGGCGCTCCTGGCCATGTCCTGGACGCCGGGTCCCCTGGTCGCCCCCCTCAGGTCCCTCTCGGACCAACGAGGGACCTGGCGTCCAGGACATGGCCAGGAGAGCTGGGGCTGGGGACGAGCAGAGCGAAGAAAGCCCCCCCGTGCGTTTCCACGGTGATTACTTTCATCCACGTCCACCCAGAAAGCAACATTTTTGGTGGGTCAGGGAGAAGAAGTGACAGTTTGACACCCCCCGCCCCCCCTCGGTGTTCAATGGAGAGGTTTCTCCAGAATAGCTCCTTTGAGGCAACCGGCTGTGGAAAGCTGTGATGAGTTTCTCGTACTGCGTACGCTTGTGGTTCTCCAGGCAACAGTCCTGCTCCTCCGACGAGGTTTAGGGCACCTGCTCTGGCTCTTCCATGTACCACATAGTAGAGGCAAGGCTGCAACACTGTGAGGGCCCTGGGCTGTGCCAGGTGCTTTTAGTTAATCCAAATAATAAAAACCTGTAGCCACCATGAAGCATCCTGGTCGGAAGTGGCTCCAGGTGAAAACTGTTGAACAAATCACCAGCTAAAAAAAATCCCAAACCAACGCAATGCAAAACCCAATACCTCTATTTTAGAAGACAATAATACATTTTAAAAATACGTTTCACCATCTGGATCTAATGGAAATACTTCTTAATGAGAATAATCTTTTAATTGGGGAAAAAATACTTTTGTGACTTTTAAAACAAGTTTCCACTTGGCAAGTAAAAAAAGTGTTACGACTTCTCAAGGTTTTACACATACCTTAAGATGGAGTTGTGCTTTTACCCTAAACAGTAAATGTAAATGCCATGTCTGCGCTCACATTAAACCACACAGCTGATAACTGTGACACAAATACCAGAGAAAAAAGAACACCAATTTTGAACCCTCTACCATCAAGAACAATGTCATGTTGTGTTTTGTTTTTTAAATTGAAAAAAAAAATCCCAAAATCTCTAAGGATAAACGCATCGCTAACATGCAATGGGATGCGGTTCAGAGTTAGAACAGTTAAGAGGTCTGTACGGAGAAGCATTTCAAATCGTCGGCTTCTTTTCACCTGGAAACTACAGACACTTCACAAAGTTTCACTCAGTGTTTCAGATTAGTTGTACAAATCAGTTTTGTGAAAGGACCAACGACATTAATAATAAACAGTCAGTGCATACTGGTAATAAGTAGCGCGCAACACTTTACAGAAAAGACAATATTAGGCCTAGAGCAAAATCGTCCGTTGTTCCTGGGCGATGCTGGAGCCCGCTGTGTTTCCAGAAGGCTATTTCGCAGCCCACACTCCCAAGGCCGTTTTCAAATTTTACCCGTGTCATTCCTGTAACGAGTCAGGCCATTTTATTTTCGCTGATACAGTGGTTATGATCGTCTATGGCTGTCAGTGCAGGTACAAAGAGAGTGCGTGGTTGAAAAAAGCAAGATCTCAAGCAGTCCGTAAATATAGTTGTAAGGTTGTAACTTAGCGGGTAAGAAAAGTCTCCTCCCTTGATGACGGTGCAGATTCTCTTTCATCTCGATACCACAAAAAGTTATAGTTGACACGATGGTTTCTCCACGGTGGACAGCACTGGGTAGTGGTAGTTGGTATTAGGTCAGCTCTAACAGTTTATCTTCCAAGCTCACATGTTAAAGAAAATCTCCTAAGATGTCCTGATAAGTGGGGACCTTTCATCTTCAGTACTCTGAAAGCAAAAAAACACCACAACACAGCAAAGTTAAATGTGGCACATTAAAGAGCTTCCACGGTGGGGAAGCTGGATTGCTGAGACTCCAAATAGGAAAGGAAAAAGCTCTTGGCTCCTACTTCTAAGGAAAATTTCCTGTAAGAGAACCAGCACTGCACTAAAAAAGCACCAGAGGGTGGATGGCAGCTTAGGCAGGGACCTCGGGCTCACTGTAGCACCTTACAGAGGATGGCAGGCCGTGACCACGCTGGTGGGAGAGGGATCCCAAGGGAAGCTATAACTACCTGAATTACTTTTGTTTGCTGGAAAAACAACAAAAGCAATGTAGATAATCCACAGAATTTAGGTGTCCTTTTGACATTTTAGCCCATGTGCACTGTTCAAGAACACCCAGGAGAGCTGGTATGAAGCTATACATGTAGGATGGGGCAGGAACGCCTGGGACAGGGGCCCGAGGGCATGGGACAGTTTTGACTTTCCAGTAACACAGGCGGGCTCAAAAGCTCAAAGGAAAAAGTACCAGGCTCTCCTGTAAAGGAACCCAAAGTACAGTCCTGAGAGCATCTGCTTGTGAAACGCTTCCTGGGTACTCAGAGAGAAAATCAAGAATGGAGAGAATCAAGAGAGCTAAACATCAGCTGCTCAAAGCCATTGCTCAAGGAAAGGAGGTTGCAGACCACACTGCCAAGGTGCCGCCACTGCTGCCACTACCATCACACCCCTAATCCTGCTGGAGATACGACGGTACTGACCCAGATGGGTCCCACTGCCTAAGACAAAGCTTACACACGGTGTGGCTGGGTGCTCTGGAGAGAGGCGTGAGGGCACTATCTTACAATGGGGTGAGAAAGCATTTAGGAAACCATACAAGCAAGGCCACACTAAGACCACAGCAACTACAAGGAGAAAACAGCCTACTAGAGTACCCACTCTATTTCTCTAGCCAAAGGATCCATAGTTTCTCTCATCTGAACTTGACTGCCTCGCTTATTAGAGTGAAATTTTGGATCAGCTTTCAATGTGACTAGCAATCTTAATGCCAGCATGTCGTTTTGTGACAGAACTTTTCATAAATAGATGTACAAGCTAGTGCCATTTGGATAAAACTTTCTGCATGCTGTTGTCTATAAAATTCATCTGTTCTTTAGTCATCAATTTGCATGACGATTCTGAAAAACAATCAACTGGCACAACGCAATTGTTTCTACTAAGAACACTGTCAGATTGTCACTGATTCAATCTGTCCATCAAATATGGTGAAATTTTTGCATCTTATCCTTCAGGGTCCTCTAGACAGGCTGATTTTACTTTTTTTTAACTACTGTTGGCAAGGGAATTAGGCACAGAAGATACAACCTGCCTTACCATCTTTCTTATATTAGCTCCATTCCTTTGCTTTGGTGCATTTATTCTGAGTCTATTAAAACATCCCTTCCCTAGAAAGGTTATTTTGAACAAAAACAACATATAAAAATGTTTGTGTACAGAAAGTCACTGAAAATCAATGAAATCAATGAAAACAAAATCACATCCAGGCAGATGTACAGTAAGCAAGGTTAAACTCAAACGCTACTTACCTCTTCACTTATTCCCCGGGACCTGCACACAAGCACAATAAACACAATCCCAAAAACAATTCCTAGAGTCATGATTACAAAGGGGATTCCAGTTACAACACTGGCTTCCAGCAGGACGTGCTTGAGTTTGCTGGCAGATACTTCATCAATCAGAACACTCTGGAGCAGAGAAAGAGATGAAGAGGAAAAAAAGATTTATTTCTGCTCTTCCTTTATATTAGACTGCTTTATTTTTGGGAAGAGTAGGGAAACAAGACTCCCACAGCTCTCTACCTCTGCTTCATTGCTTCTTGATATGCTTTCTCTCTAAGAATTTTTAGCTCTCCTCGCGTGCCCAGAGGGATCATCTTGGCTGCATTTCAAAAGAAAGTAGTGATTTTTTACTCTCAGTTTGGGAATGGAATAATACAGGCCTGGAATAAAGGTGTACATCATTGAAACCAGTCCCCTGGAGTCCTCCCTGAATCTAACGAATTCAATGATCCAACTACAGCCCAGGTATATTCACAAAAGATTACTCAAAAAAAAGATATGATCTTGTGAACTCTCGCTTCCTCATTGGAGCAGCCCTCTTCCTCATGGCCAATACCTTTGGAATTAAAAGGACTGACTGACTGAGACTGTTTTCCAGGGCTGAACTTAATACTATGGTGAACCAGCAGCAGGAGGATGTTATTTAAGAAACAGCCACAGCTTCCTACCTACCACTGTATAAAACAACATGAATAACAGCATTTTCTTTTCCAGTTAGCTCAGAGACAGTATTTTTGCAAGCATAAACATACCAAAATGCTGCAATGAAATAACAAAAATATTTACCTCATTTATATGCATCACCGGGAAAACAAGCGTTCGGATGTTGCCTGTTTCACTGTGTAAAAAAAAAATAAATAAGAATTATGGTTTTGTGACTTTTCAGCTTGAGAGTTTTGAAGACAGACTATAATAGAACAATGAACGAGGAAACTTTCCCTAAAAAACCTCTGGGCTGTTCCTTTTTATTGTCAATTTTCACCTCCCTAATGGAGTAGAACAATCTCAATTTCCAAAATGAACAATAAATTCTGCTTTGGGAGCAATGGCATGTTTTGGCAGTTGGTGGGGGGGGAAAGAGAGGGATCCATAAGAGGCTCATTAATAACCGACTGAATGACAGATTTGTGCCTGTCAGCAGGAATGCTAAGCTAAGCTGATCTTGGAAGTTACTCATGTTTCTAAAACACAGAAACTATTGTCCAAGCAACATGCACGGAGCAGCAAACCTCCCCCTCCCAACATTTGGCACTTGTGAAATAACAACTTACTCGTAAGCAGTGTTAATGTAACAGCTCCTGGGCACTTGAAACAAGGTGGTGCTGTTTTGAAGAAACATCGCCGACTCTCCTAAGAGGATCGGGCAGATAATATACTTCTTTTTTTGTTATAATATATAGCAAAGCTGTGCCAATAGACATCAGCTCAGAAGCTGAGCTGGAAGAATAGCTACCACATATCGTTGGTGATGAGTAAATCAATGTCTCAGAAAGACACAAGATGAAGGGAATGTATTTCTGCGCAATTGAGCTGCAGTTTGGGGACATGCCCCTCAAACAGGAACAGCCAGAAAACCAGGTGGTTGCTATTTGTGAATACTGTCTGTCCATCTGTAGATCAAACTGCAAAATTTACTTGATCTGAGAGAAGGAAGAATACTGCCACTTGTAATTGAGATTTGAGTGGATTTTTCTCGCACTCTCGCTTTCTCCAATCAATATTCCACCTGAACACTGCAGACAAATTAATTTTGAGTATCAATTCAGATCTGAGATATCCACCCAGCAGCAGAGAACACTTACAAAAATTCAGGTAATTTTCTGACGTGAACATTGATCTGCATCCGCTTGGCTGCTCGCAGGACAAGCCCTGTCAGCTGGGTGATAAAAGAAATCAGTGTCAAAAAAAAAAAATGGAAGTGTGAAATAATAGGAACTGGGAAAGTAGGGAAAGTACAAACTAGTATTTACACTGGTGTGGAGCTGACAAGGCAGACAAGACCCACTTAATGTTATTTTCCTTCACCAAGATACTCTTGTAACTCATATACCCACATTCCAGTCTCCCTCTTAATTAAGGAGATGTGAAGAGGCTGCGAGAGAGTAGGGTGCTGTCGTGCTGTGCAAACTTAGACTTGGGCTACAGAGAGATCCCCTTTCTTCCAGATCCAGCTGTAGTTTTGGAAAAGGCTACCACCTACAACACAAACCTTTCTTTCTACAGGGTGAAAAACAGGTACTGATCACAGTCCATGGGAGTGGCCACAGAGATAGTGAGCACGAAACACTTCTCACAGAAATGCCATCACTACCGTAAGAGCTGCGATTGGATGCACAGGAATATTTTCCTCATTCAAGCAGCAAAATTTAGTCTGGAGAGTGGGTGGGAGGGGGGAGGTGCAGAGCTCATTTTATGGTAGTACAAAAAAGCTGGATAAGTAGGAGCAGGGTAACAGGAAGAACCTGGCAGCAAAGCACTAGACCTTAAGAGAGGAACTATGCAATTTCCTCCTGCTTTAGCCGCGCATAACAGCTTGATGAGTCAGAGTACTCTTTCTGTAAACTAGGCAGGTCATGATTTTGCTCTTTCCCTTGACCTACATTCGTATGTGTGGATACAGAGATCAGTGTTGGACTGGTTTTAGCTGGGATAGAATTATTTTTCTTCATAGCAGCTGGTATCAGTCTATGTTTTGGAATTGTGATGATAACAGTGTTGATAACAGACGGATGTTTTAGTTATTGCTGAACAGCGCTTACACCGCCTAAAGGCCTTCCCTGTTTCTCACACCGTTTCTCACACTGCGCTGACAGTGAGTAGACTGGGGGTGGGCAAGGAGCTGGGAGGGGACACAGCCGGGACAGCTGACCCAAACCAGCCAAAGGGATATCCCTTACTGTGTGACATTGTGCTCAGTGATGGAAATCTGGGGAGAAGTTTGCCAGGGCTGTTGTTGCTCGACAACTGGCTGGTGGTGATCAACTGGGATTTTTTTTGCATCACTTGTTTTTCTTGGGTTGGTTTGATTGGTTGTTTCTTTTTTCTTATTAAAGCATCTTTATCTCAACCTGAGTTTTCTCACTTTTACCCTTCTGATATTTCCCCCATCCCACCTTGGGGGGAGTGTGGGAGCAGCTGTGTGGTGCTCAGCTGCCTACTGGGGTTAAACCACAAGTATAAAACCACGGGTCATCAGTTGCAAGTTCCCTTTATTTCTGACATTTCACAGTGAGAGTACCAACAACTCGAGTAAACTTCCATGAAAAACATAATCCCCACGCTTCTGTATCTCTTCTCTCATGACTCCATGCTATCTAAATGGAGTCCAACATCCACTGAATCTCTGTTGATTTGCTCTCTTGGTCCACATACTCAGCTTCTTCAACTTCCAGAAAACACAGTCAAGATAATACTCAAATGGTTGGGACGGCAGGGTGAACAGCAAAAGTAGCCTCATCTGCTTCTAAGAAATATTTTAACCCCTTCAGCTCATCATTACCAGCCTGAAAGCATGTCTAATTGTGCAGGCACAATGGGAAAAGTATTTTAATTCTTACTATCCAGCAAAGTTTGCTCTATACAAGCAAATACAAATAGATCAGTTGCACATAAATTAATACAGCTTCCTTAAGGTCAATGGGAATATATCAATGGGACCCACCATCCAAGAATGTGACCTAAACCCAAATGCTTGGATTAACATATATAACCCTTTAATAAAGGCTGCACTTACAGGATTGATGTCCAGAAATGTCTCATGATACTCCTTTTTTGGATTCATGCCGTCTATGTCTTCTACAAACTTTGGATCTGCTTGGTAAAAATGGGGAGCTGACAGAAATATTGGAGCACCTGGAATGTGAAAACATAGAAAGTCACCACCCAAAAAAAGCTGAGCAGGATTTGAGGAAGTCTTTGAGGACCTCAAAATTCTTCCCACTGTGCCATTTACAGTGAAAGGAAAAGTCTGTTCTGGAGCTACAGAATCAACTTCCTCTCTTCAGAACAAGCAAATTTTCCCTTGTGCAGCACCACCACAGCTTCATGTCTCAAGCCTGCATACTGGTCTTTTGCTCTGTTTTCATTCAACTACTTAGATGTGACAGATATCTGGATAAGAGCAGAGAATAAATGCCCAAGCTGTTCAGTATGGATCCTGGTACTTCCTCCTGATTCCTTGACCTAAACCATCGCTTGAGCAAACAGCATCTGACAGGAACGTGCCCTCAGATCACTACTGCATTTTATAACCAAATGATCACTTGTTGGCGGCCAATTTCACTGAGCATAGTCATAACTGTACAGGCCTCATCAAACTGTCCTCATATATTTCAGACAGAAAGGAGAAATATATTCCCCACTGAAGTTCTTCCAGTCTGCTTCCACTGCCTGGCAGCATACCTTGCTTGCAGATGCTGACGTTGAGGACACCAGTGCCGGGGCAGTTTCCTGCTGGCACACAGAATCCAGCATTGTCTGGGTTAACCGTCGTGTTGGCAAATACCATAGCAGAGGGCACAAAGCGGTAGGTTGGGATCCCTGCAACAGTTCCTGAGCTGTCATACACCAGGTACAGAGACCTGCAAGGAAGAAAAGCCAGACCCAGATTTGTTAGTCTTGAGAACATGCTGACACCTGCTGCAGATGTCTCTTTGCTGATGCCTGCGTATCAACCTAAGTTTACAGTAAGCTAGGTTTGGATTAAGCCCATTCCAGCGATCTTCTGTATTAAATTTAATAGGCTTTTGATCAGCAAATACACATCTCATCATTCTGCTGCTGCACAAAATAGATGATTCTGTACCAACTGCACTGCTGCAGGGACACTGATGCCTGCTTTTATCATTTCAGGCTCTCGCTCTGGTCCCCATACTGCTATTGCATGTTGTGTGAGATGGTTACATGCTACTGAGAGGGACAAGGGAAGGAACACAGTTGTGGAACACAGAACAATTTGCCAATCCCTGAATTTAGTGTAACATAAATCTGTATTGATTTAAATAGAGAATTTCAGATTGGCTTTGTTCTTCACAGATAGGGAAAAGGGCAAGGGAGGAGACAAGGTGTAACACAAGGAAGGAGGCATCAAGATTTTCTGCATCCCAGTGCATTTGAAACAGCATTATGTCAAGTCATGAATCTCTGAAGAGGGCAATCTGGGTTCTCTAAAAAAGCAAGGCACAGAGGAAGATTTTGGAGGAAAGAAGCTTTGGACAGGGTTCATATAAATCCTTCCATTCCCTTCACTATTGGCCTTGCAAGGCAGTCCAGTCTGTCCAGTCACCTTCCAATTTTTCAATTATCTCTATTTTGAAATAGCAAATCCTTAACTTGATGCAAATTGAGTTTTTTTTTTCGTGTAACTCTCTCATCATTCATACCATGAATAAATGCAGAACACTCACACTGTTAAATAAAATCATGGGAGGAAAACCACCAGCCTAAACGTGAAACCTCAAGAAGAATGGATGTAAATGCTCTGCTTTAAAGTCTAAGTGACAGTTTCTTCTCCTTACCTGCAGAAATCTGAAGAAAAGATATAAATGTTCTCATCTTTGTTAATCAGTGGGTGAAAGGATGTCCCATCTGTTCCATTGATCATGTTACATGCCTCTGTTGTCCACCAGCTTAATGACCTGAAGAAAATAAAGCAGAGGGTTAAAAGATCTTTGAGTGGTCGTCAGGTGATGCAAGCTCATGATCCAAGCAAATGAGAATCAGACCTGTACAGTGCTAAACCCTCTTGCCTCAGCTCTGCTAACAAGAAAAGGGGGATTAAAATGGGTTTCAATTGCATCTATAGTCTCTTTAAACTGGCGCCAGGCAAGCAAGAATACATCTGCAAGAGTTCCTCCCATATATGTAATTGCTGGCAGATGTTTTGTTTAATGGGAGAGGGATGCTTTATGTAGTTCATCGTTGGCTTCTAACACATGCTGCCCACGAGGAGGTGTTAGATACCCAGGCACAAGTTGGCTCTGGGTACAGAGCAGTAAGGAAGCCTGTTGTCTGGAACACTGGCTGTGTAGATGCGGGAACACTGTCCCCACAGGCAGCTGGGATGACTGTCCTAGAGAAGGGAGTGGAGAGAGGGTCACCTCTGCCAAGGTGCAGTCAGAGGTTCAGAGGTGAGTGCTCACAGCAGTCTGCTCTCTAAGGGCTGGTGCTGTCTTCCTTTCACAGTTATATGACACATGCCAAAACACTGGGGGGCTGGTCTGAAGCTACAGCTGCTACAACCTACCACCATCCTCAGAAAAAAAGGACCCTATTTTTGTAAACAATGCTTGTGTTCATCCAAAAAATGTGAAAAGGGGCAGATTTTGACAGAGGCCACAACACACTGAAAAACTTACTCTTTTCCTTTCCATTCTACAATCCTTGAGAAGTTAAGGTAGTTTGTTTCCCCACTTAGGAAAACGTATTCTCCATCATCAGTTCCATTCATCTGCAAACAGATACACGAATTTATCACTGCACTCATTCTGTAACACCTGGCTGGTAACTGCAACAGCATAGCAGGAGTTTAAGCTTTCATCACTTCAAATCCACCCTAGGAGTGATGCACTCCCCCCGAGGTAAGTGCAATTCATTAAACTCCACCTTGAATATAAATGTGGAAGTGACCGGGCTAGATTCTTACACCTCCCTAGTGAAGGAAATATAACATTAGATTCGCCTTTTTTCCCTTTGAAATTTGTCACTGAAGAAACAGCCTTTAGCAAAAAACCTAATGGCACAGAAAATAACCCGAGCGCTGCAGATGATCTCCAAGACACAAGGAGTCCCCACAGCCCAAAATGATGTGCAACCAGAAGCACTATGGAAGCCAGTAAAGGCTCCAGCACAGAAATAACATGCAATTTCAGTCAATTACTAAGGACATTGGTCAGGAATTTTGTCTAGCAGTTTGCACAGCCAGGCCCACAAAGCCCATGTAATTCAAGCGAGCACAGCCAGTAGTGGAGTGGTTTACATCCACCCTTGGAAAGCTTATCCATATCTGATAAAGGAAAGTCAGATAAAACTCACAGTTGTGCTACCAGCCAGTGCCTACACGCAGCCCAGCTGAAGAGGGAACATCCTTTTGCTATCCCTGCAGCCTACCTCCTGGCCTCAGCCCAGGCACATCCTTCTCAACTGGCTGGCAATGACAGTCCAAACTCTGTAGCAATGAAGTCACTCCCCACCTAAAGCATCAGAAAGTCTCGCATACCAGTTACCTTATTAAAGAAACCAAAAACTGGATCGATCTCAGGATGCAAAAGATGAATGGTTGACAGGAGCTTGTCTTTGTAGCCCCACAGTAATTCATGAACGGTGTGAACTGTAAACAGGGATTCTTGGTACAGAAGCAGCAGCACCTCTGTGGCAAACTGAAGAGGGGTTGACCTGGTCCACTCCATCGCAGTCTGCCAGGGGATTGGAATAAGGGAGAGATGGTCAGATTTACCATAGAATAAATAATACCAGCTGCATACAAACATAGACACGTTTCAGCACTGCACATTTCAACCGCATTTTCAGTTTCATTATTTCCACTTGTGGCAAGTAATGTGCTGGGTAACAGGTTCTTCAGCTTTTCTCCCACAGGGATGTGCTCTTGCAGATTCCCATTCAGCCTGGCGCTGGCACACAACCAGCTCAGTTCCATGCCATTAACTGCCATAGTCTTAAGGACGGATTTTAAGTGAAATGTGCAAAACTGCTTTCTAAACAGCCCAAATTTCACAAGTATATTACAGCTGGAGACGTGTTTTGAATTTCACCCTTAGGAAACTACGGTTTACATTTTTAAAAGCCAGCCATTTCTCCAAGATGCAAACAATACCAAAATTTATTCCCTTTCTAGCTGGCAAGTGATTTTACAACGTCTTTAAAAAAGCAAAAACAAAAGAAAGGAATATTCCTTGGGTGAACCAACCTGTAGTTCTAGTACTGCCTGTTACAATATATCACAGTCAAAAATCTGAACAAGAGATAATACTCACCACCACTCAAATGCCTGGGAGGAATTGTAAATACAGTGACTGCACTGTTTGCAACTTTTAGCAAGCTGAGTCCTATCTACCACTATATACAGTGCATTTATGTATTCATTCATAAAATCAGACAAGACATTTTTGGAAATGCTGGGGAAAAAGTCGAAATTAATGTACCCTGTAATTGAAGTCAATGAAACTAGTACACGGCGTAAAGGCTTAGTTACACATCCAACAAGTATTTTACTACAGTCTAATTTCCCTTGCAAGGTATGACAGCTTTAGATCTGCTTGTTCTCATACTATCCCTGTATGAGACCACATATAATCATCTGTCTCTCCTCTCCAAAATGAGACTTTCTTTGCAGAGTAGTTTCACATAACACAGTTTGGGGTGCATGTTTTAACTTTCATTTTATTCTGAGGGGACCTCTTCATTCAGCTGTATCTGAAACTCCTCTGCTATAACTTTTATTTTTTTTTCCAGTTTGAGATGCAGATTTGGAGGCAATTTTTGCAATTTTGACAGAACAACCCCAAGCATTCCAAACTTCCCTATTCCAAAGTCAGAGTTCCTCCTATGCATTTGATGTCACTAATTCCCTAGTTTCACTCTACTCACGAAAACCCCACAAGCCTGATTTCTGCTTATCTCCGAAGCGTGCCAGCTCTCAGCGTAAGGGTGAGGCACTAAGACCACAGGGGCGTACGGCGAGGGAGGAGCACAATGCAAAAAAAACCCCACAACAGCCCAAACCAAAACAACGTGGACATAAAGCTGCCTCTCTTGTTCTTCAATCACCTTTACCGACCACAAGGAGAGAGACAGTATGAAGCAACGAGCTGCTAGTTATAAAGTGTGTCAGGATGATTTCCAAGCAGAAATGAAAGAGAACTCACCACGGCAGGAATATTAACTGTCCTAATCAGGTCCACTTCAGGGTTTCCAACTGACTTCTGAGGTTCAAATACATACGTCTTTGGATTCAGAGCAGATACTTTGGTACCATTGTCTAAAAACTGAACATGCACTCTTGGCCTGTATTCTCTGAAAAACAAAGGAGTTTGTTCTCTCATCGAGTTAAACAAGTACACATAACATTAATTGCAATTAACTTATGGCTATTCTACTGCTTTAAGCACATAAAGGGTGAAATTTTCAGTTCATTAGGAGTAGATTCACTTTTGCTACTGCTGCTGTCAGCAACAGAACTCCCCTCTGTGTCAGTGTAAGCTGAATCAGACCTCACAGGGTGCTTCCAAAAATGCCACCCCACATGTTAATTGCACTTTATATTTTTGCCTCGTCTTTAAAAACCTCCAAGGAAAGTGAACGATTTCAGACCGAAGGATTCAGAAGCACTATATATGGACTGTCCTTGAAGTAGAATTTGAAGACAAAACTTTTGCCTCTTTGCTGCAAGCAAAATTCATTCCCAGGCAGAACAAGGGTTCATGTAAGTCTCATTAACCTGACCTAAGAACCTACCAGAATCTTCCTGCTGGTTTCAAAGTACTTTGCACTAGGACTTCTGGGCTTACATGTGACACACCCACAGAACGAGCCTCATTTTAGCTCTTCTCCTTTAATTCTCAGGCAGGAATCCTGGACATGACATATATTCAACTGAATTTTAGCTCTAAATTGCTCATGGCCTGGGAGGTTGCTTCTGTGTACTGTCTAAGCACTCAGACAAGCAGCATGAAACTCAGGATTGCTGACAAACAAGTGCAATTGGCAAGTAACATCAACTGCTGGCCTGATGAGGAAGTCAGATCTTAATTACCCTGAAACACATGTCATAGAATCGTAGAATCATAGAATGGTTAGAGTTGGAAGAGACCTTCAACCTTCCAAGGGAAAGATCATCGAGTACCAACCCCTGCCATGGGCAGGGACACTTCCACTAGAGCAGGTTGCTCAAAGCCCCATCCAGCCTGGCCCTAAACACTTCCAGGGATGGGGCATCCACAGCTTTCCTGGGCAACCTGTTCCAGTGTCTCACCACCCTCACAGGAAAGAATTTCCTCCTAATATCTAATCTAAATCTCCTCTCTTCCAATGTAAAACTATTACCCCTTGTCCTGTCACTACATTTCCTGACAAACAGTCCCTCTCCAGCTCTCAACATAACTCTGATTATGACATAACCATAATTCAGTCCAATGCCACTATCATTTTATAAAGAAACATACAATTCTGCAGAACCAGCTGGTTCAGGCTCAAAATGAGCTATACATGTGTCTTCAGCAAACCTGAAATGGGAAATGGCAGGTTGTCTGCTCACGGCATGATCCTTTAAGGGTATACATTAAGTGAAATGCCCTGTATTTCATAAGTTTACATTCACTTAAGAGTTTGTTGACTTTTACGTTGCTTTGCTTCCTGTGTAAATTTTAAGTCCCAAGATGTGAAGGTGAATTATTCTGCAAGACGCTGTGCTATGATGTTTTTCATTCATTTCAGATCCTAGATCCTATCCTGGCTGCACTACATGCAGCTTCATGACAGGCTGTGCTACTCTGCTTCAGTCTTTCAAATTTAAAGCCAACTGGAAAGGCCTGTGAAACTATTCTTGTTGAAAACCAACCACTTTCTGTCCTCCTTATACAAACAGCATATCTGCCGCTCTTCAGCATCCCTACCACCAAGGAACATTTTGGCCTGGCAACACTTCCAGCTTGATTTGGCAAGAGCCTCTTGTCCAGCAATCTACTTTATACCCTAGGGCTTGAAACAAGGGGATGGAAATGCACAGTTGTGAAGTCCCTTCCCTAAAATAGGCCAGAGTTAACCTGAGAAGCCTCTCCAACTGTAAAAGGGCCAGAGACGAAAATAATACTCCTTAATTAGGGATATGAGTAGGAGGGATCTCAGATGTTAAAGACAAAAAGCTGTAAAAGTGTACAAGACCAGACAATATTCAAGTGTTCTTTGAGACTCCACAGGCTTGCGCAGAAAAGCAGCTTGCACTTATTAATTAATTATTTTACATGCTGCAAATTCAACTTCCAGGATTTGAAAACACAAGCACTACTACGTTTCTGTTACAGAATCTACCTCTGTGCTAACTGGGTTTCCAATGCATGTTGGTCAGAACTACGAATTGCAGGAAGAATATGCTGTAAGAGATTGTATTTAGCTGTCCCACCTCCTTTCTGTCACTCATTAGATTATTTTCCTTGCTTGTGAGGGCCAGTTCACTTCCAGCCTTTCTCCCCAGTACCTCGTTTTATAAAAACACAGAGCCATGTACTTCATGTTAGGGCATTTTAGGTGTTCTGCCACATGCTAAACCTAATCGAGCCTTTAATGCTTTGCTACATGGGGCCTGTGAGACAAACTTGGTATTTATTCTCTGGCTTGAGCGTGCGGTATGTCTGCAACATCCCTTCCTTCTCCCTCTCCTCCCACACGCCTCCTCTCTTCCCCCACCCACTGCTGACAGCCTGGTACACTCGGCAGTGACAGCCAGGCAAGGATTAAAGAATCTGCGGGAAAAGAGCGCTCCACTTTCTAACTTTCCCCCTTCTTCTATCAGACAGAGTGCAGCACAATCAAATCTTGCTCAGACATGTCAAAATCATGCTAACCAAACGAGCCAGAAGTGACTGGAATGCGCAGCCTCCCTCTCTCGCATTGCAATAAACAACTCGGGAAGAGCCTGCGCCGGCCAACCTGCTCCCAGCCAGCCTGCGGCGTGCGGTGCAGGGAGAGGCTCTCCCACCAAGCCAAAAAGAAGCCAGCAAAGGGGACTGAGTCCCAGGGAGCAGAAAAGCATGGGCCTACATAGCTTCATGTAGCTCTGTTGCACCAAGAGCTCACCCTATCTATCTTCCCGACAGAGAGAGAGCACTGCTGACTAATTATCAGCATTACACTAGAGAGACGTGAAGAAAAGCTTGGGAACTTCAAAGCTTATGTCTCTCTCCTCCAGCTCTACTGGTTTATCTCATACAAGGTATTTGTACCACATGTAGTTTGCTAAGACTAAACAGGCACAGTACTGAAATAGAGAGGAGACAGGGGAAAGGATTGATGGCAGAGGATGAAGCAAAGCTGAGGCGTGGGAGGAAGGAAACAGAAAGGCAAGACAGACTGCAGAGACCAAGGCTACCACAAAGGCTCTCCTTTTTATTCTGCAGTATTTTTTTCAAATACTGAAAACCAGATTCCGATCATTTTGCAGCTTGGGTAAAGACAACTCCTTCCAGCACTGAGCCGGTGCCCAGTCTGGATGAGTGTGTGTGACCAGAAGTGAGACTGACGATGAGAAATCAACCTTTTTGCCATGGTTTTGCCATGGTTCTCGTTACCTCCATGACTTCAAAGACTGTAACGCTTCCCACCACAGGACTGCTCCTGGTTTACGCTGCTGCACACAGCAGAGCAGAATGAAGCTCTAAAGGAAAACTAATTTGTAAGGTGGCTTTAAAATCTCTCCATGTGCAGCAGACTCAGACTGTTCAGTGTGTAGCCATACCATGCAGAGGGAGAGCTCAAGAGGCTGGACAAGCTCCAACACTGCACGTGGCCTTTGTAAGTCCAGCTCTCTGTAAAAATGGTAGATATTTCTGAATCTAAGTAAGTTTTATAGTGAGGGTTGGCCCAGGAATATCCCTGTAGTACCACTCTCTAAATGGTTTTCTGGCCACAATTTCACTGATGCAAATTGTGCAACTTCAACTAGGAACTAATTTCAGAGTGAACACATGAATCACACTTTTATGCAACACTCCTCTCCCCAGACTCTCAAACATCACCCAACCAGTCACTGCTTTTTCTCTCCTAAGACAGAAGGCCAGGTTGCAAACAACTTCTTCTGCGTTCAGCAGCTGAGGAACAGCAGTACACAAGCAAATTCTTGCCCCAAATCTGACAGAAGCCACTGGCTTAATCTGAAACCGACTGCAGGCCCTCCAAGTGCCAGTCTAGTTGTATGGTCTGGGTGGTGTACGACCATGCTCCCCTGCATAAACTTTTACTCACACATTAACAGCTAGGTTTTCTCCTAGAATGGGATCCCAAGTGTTCTGAATCCCACATTTTGGCTTTCTCACACACAACAGGTTTAGTGAAATGTGAAAATAGTGAAATGGTCCTACCGGTAGGTGTACGGCCCGATTTCCTCTACAAGAGGATTATCGCCTTGAAGCACTTCTAAAGGATTTGTCACATTGAAGAAGTAGAACTGCATGTAGACTGGTGGAGGAGGATCCTCCCAGGCTTCAAAGGTTTCCGTGCCATTTTTCAATACTGTTCCCTGAAACAAGAGAATGACAAATTAGCTGCTAATGATAGACGCTGTATGATATTTGTAGGAAAGAGAGGAATTCTGTGCCCTCGGAACACGCACAGGCAATAGGATGTGAGATGCCAATTCTACAAATGTTTATAGGGATGTTTTACTTTGAAGCATCTCAATAAATACCAACAAGATCAGACACACGCTACAACGGCTCGCAGGCTAGGGGCATAGGTTTGTTGGGTTTGTTGTTCCACTTCATCCCACGAACACTTGTGGCTGATATTTTTCACAATGAAGACTTATCAGCTATTGCACAGTGATCCTATTGCATTTCCTGTGTCAGCAAAAACCTACTCTGGTGTAAGGTACCATGAAACATGCCAACACTAGAGATAAAAGTCAAACTCAACAGTGGGAGGCCAAGAGGTTCTAAGAGATACCTCTTAGGAGGAACAAGGCCAGCAAAGAAGCTTAGAATCCCTGTGTTTATGATTTCTTTGTCTAAGATTGCCAGATTCCAGTACAGCTGTGAGATTCCTTCACCAAAGCAATTAAACTTCGTTTTTTAGTGGCCCATGAGGAAAACCCGCAAGTGACAGAAATTGCTTTCCTGTAGGCACACTAGGATTTGGGCCTTTCTGAGGTCTCTGAATAGGGCAAAGATTCTCTCCCTTCTGTCTTTAATTACTTTCCTACAGCAGTGACAGCGCTTGCATCTCCAGACCCATGGAATATCAGTCTATTTTGTAACCAATAAAACATGCACCAACAAAAGAAAAGCTATAAATCATTATTTTATGACAGAATCACTTGAGTAATGAACCAATAATTCCTTTACCTACCAGCATATACATATTATAAGGAAAGTCACAACTGTACCTGTATGTATCTCCATTAGGAACATAAAATACAGGTCTCAACCCCTCCTTTTATTCCCATTCCATTTTAGATAAAATTCACCCCAACTATAAAAGCATCACCATCAACACCACCAAAACCAAGGCTTTTCA
>JAOXNH010000031.1:2068349-2086159 GCA_028566575.1 Bartramia longicauda
GGAGCCACCCGCCCCACAAGGACGGGAGGGTTCCCGGGGCCGGGGAGCGGCCTCCCCGCCGTCCCGGGGCGATGGGAGGGACAGGGCCTCTGCCAAGGAGAGGTTTGGTGACTCTTGCTCAGGGCACCAGGTTGGTGGCCATAGCCTGCTGACCAAGAAAGGGGAGAATCTCCCCGTGATTAATTTGGGTTTGTTCCTGCCTCCAGGAGGAGCTGCCCCTGGCCCGGGTGAAACCTCCCTGTCTGCTGTGGAGGGATCTGCTGGTGCACGTCTCTCGATGCAGCAGGCATCTTTAAAAGGTTTTCTGGAAAACAAGCAGAAAAACTGCTATTATTACTCAAAGAATCATAAAATCATGGAATGGTTAGAGCTGGAAGGGACTGTAAAGATCATTCCTGAGCAAGATGATTAGGGAAGAAAATCTGTAGGGCACACGAACTGCCTCCAGACTGAATTAAGCTTCCCAGGGATCAGATTCTGCCATAGTTTTTAGCAGGGCCCATTGTGGTAAGACAAAGGGTAATGGCTTTAAACTAAAAGAGGGTAGATTTATGCTAGATATAAGGAAGAAATTTTTTTATGCTGAGGGTGGTGAAACACTGGCCCAGGTTGCCCAGAGAGGTGGTCGATGCCCCATCCTTGGAAACATTCCAGGCCTGGTTGGATGGGGCTCTGCTCATGTCTCTGCATGTCCCTGCTCATGGCAGGGGACTGCACTAGGTGGCCTTTGAGGGTCCCTTGCAACACAAACCATACTATGGTTATATGATAATTCGATGCAGTTCAGCCTCCACTAACACAGTTAAGCCACTCCTAAGGAGTAACATACTTGACGTACCTGTTTCTCTTTAAAAGACAGTGGGCACTATTGTTCAGCTTCCCACCCATAATCGCCTCCTGGTGCACTGCTAGCAGAGGGAAAAATACCTGGAACAGGGGCTTTCCTAGCAATGGATGTTGTCCTAATTGCTCTCCATCACAGCCTTCATATTGCACTAAAGGAAGGAAAGCCTCTGCGATCTAGGGATCCTGTCCCTTCACCAGAATCAAGCTGCCAGCAGCACCAGTGTTTCTAAAGTCGTGAGTCAGTGTCCTCTCCTCTTGCCCTTCCAAACCATGAGGCTGGCAGCTTGCCATCGTCAGGCCGATCCAACTAATGCCTTCCTTAGAAGACAGCAAGGAGACCATCAGGTGGCTTTCCTGCTAAGGTGGACTGAAGTGTTTTCATGCATAAATACTACTTCCTGTACTTGTAGTTGCAGTAACAGTGTTATGTTACTCTCTGCATTTTTCTTTTGCTAATGAAAGGTTATGAGGTTATGTAAAATGTGACCATTTTACAGTTGTTTGGAAAACTAGAATTTTTGTGGTTCCACCCATGCAGTAAAAAAAAAAAGAGATTGTTTTAGCAGCTTGTTTTCATTTAGATTCCTACTCCAAAGTGGTGCTCTTAGGCTCTGCTTCATCATCATCTCTCCAAAAGGAAGCAACAGAGGAAATAATCAGAATCTGTTTTTGAGGGGTAATTTAACTACACTAATAGAAGTCTCCCCCTGGAGAAAATCTTCCATGGGAATTATCTCTCTGAAGCCATAAACCCTCCCTTACACTGTAAAATATTGGCCTTGGGTGGGAACCAGATGTAGTGACAATTTTTACAAGCGGATGCCTCCTCCTGCAGCACATTAAACATATTTTCCATTGCTGCTGAAGCAGTGGAGTGGAGACCTCTTTCTCATCTCACCTAAAGCAGTTTAACTGCTGACTTCTGTTTTTCAGTGAGGATATCCTGATGCATGCACTCCGATGTAAGCAAGAAGCCAACCAGGTCCGTTGTCTCTAAATCAGAAATAAATACAGAAGAATAAGAACAGATAGCCATTCTCTAGTTATGCAAAAGCCATTTTTATCTACTTTTCACAGCCATGAAGCATTTTTTATTAATGATGTTAAAGAACATGCTGTTTTATCTGAGCACTGAAACCCTGGAAAATCAAAAGAAAGGCAGGGATATTTAAGGAATTCTAGCAAGCTGAGATATCTTAAATGGGAGATACAATTTTTTTTTCAAAGGCTAAATTCGGTTTGCTAACTCAACAGAGAAAGGATTCTTGCAGTCCACAGTACCACTGAAATTCTCTTAGCTGAACCCTAGCACAAATATTTATAGATCAAACAATGGTTTTTGCAGAGATTTGGTTTTGCTGAATTCAGTGTTTTGTTTTTTTCATAGAAATCTACCCATGTGATGCACAGAACTAGATTGTTTCTCCATACAAATTTTCTAGATTCTCAGTGTGAATTACTTTCTTTTTTGGCAAATTACCTTTGGAAATCAAGAAACTGCTTGCTAGCCGTGATGCATCTAAAACGTTCCCGTGCAGAGTGACTCCACCTCTGAAGTGCAGCATGGGAATGCAGTGGGTGCAGTGCTGGCTCAAGGCACAATACTGTGTCATAATTACAAATCCCTGAAACAAGCAGAGGCATATCTTCCCATTCCAATATCACGATGACATTACAAGAGGAAAAGAAAGAGAAGGCCCACATTCAGGAAAACATGTAAATGTGCTTAACCAAAGAAGACTTCACGTCCTCATTCTTTCTCCTTTCTTACCCCTTCCATTAATCTCCCCTCTCCCAACTCCTTTCACTTTTTTACTATGTAATTTGCCATTCCCAAGAATCTCCGCCACTTAAATGACAGTATTCACAGAAGTTCATGACAGTTACTCAGCTTATGTACTACATCATTGTCTTATCTTTGTCTTATTGTAAAGTCTTGGCACAATTTTTTTGTTTTCCTGTTATTTTCCCATCACAACTGGGATCCCAGCCATGGTGGGTGCCTTGCACTAACACCATAAATACAGTAAAAATAATGGGCAAATCCTACTCTGTAAAACATACCAGGTGCCAGCTCCCAGGCTGGGGCCTCACTGACAATCACTTAGCAAAAAACAAAAGGCAAATTGATACCTGGGACAGATTGTCCCTTCCCTGTTGAGTGCCATTCCTCACACCTGATGGCAGATGCTACTGGTCTGCATGCACGATGTTAGGATCTGTAGGAGAGAGGCAAATCAAAACGGATGCATGTTGCCAGCAGGATCCCCTTGGAAATGTGAAGTTTCAAGGAGTGTGGCGGGCAGGTAAATCAGAAAATGTTGAGTTGTTAGGGTCTGGAGAATCCCAGCTGTAGGAGAACACACCGAGCAAGAGGTCATGGAGTCTGCCACAGAAAGCTGGTGTCTCCTCTTCTGCCCCCGTCACCCCCGTATGCTGCTGGGCTACCCCAGATTTGCAGTGTCTTATGATGAAATGGGCAAGCTTCATGCACCCAAGGGAATAGTTCCGGGCCTCTCCTGATGATTTCCATGTGGCAAAATGATTTGAGAACCCTTTTTAAAAACTAAACCATGGATGAAATAGTCCTGTCCCAGGCACTGGGAAAATCTTTAAGAAATATAAAAAGTCATAACTTACTGAGGTTGTCAACATGGTCTCTTCAGTTTGTGTAACACCAGGTACTTGGCTCCTTGGGGTCTACGTAAGGAAGGAAAAGGCTTGTCAAGGAAGGAATTAGGAAATCATACAGCACAGTATCAGCTAAATCAGAACAGATCCCAGAAATCCTTAATCCTGCCCCTGTGATTTAGTAACTACTAGACATTCTTTAGTGAATGTTTTATGCTGGCCACAATAAAGGGGTGGAAACAGCAGATAGGACGGGTAGGATATTTTTCGTTGTCTCTTTGTGTGCATCCATGTCACTTCATGGATCTCTGGTCTTCACCATCCAAGATATGAATCATGCTTGTTCTGACTTCAGACTTCGATGCTACAATCATCTGTCACTGTTGACAGACCTGTTCGCACCAGGTCTAACTGGATCCAAATCTTGCATTGTTTCCTTTAGGAGCTGTGACCTGAAGGCAAACAAGAGACATGAAACGGCCTTTCCAGACCAAGTGTAGTTTCATCTCAACAGCGAGAATGCAATTGTAACTAGAAAAGTGTTTTACTGAATAAATACCAGTTTCTGTCTCATCTAAAATTTGGTAGACTTGTCCACTCATCTCCTTCTGCTGCATGATGATTGCAGTCTGCTTTCATCTATGTATCTGTGGTGCTCTGTTTACTTCCACCTCCATCACTAGCAGAAGAAATTCAGATGTAAATATTACAGGGACTGACATCTAGTTTTCAAGAATGGTGCTTTATGAAGGTGGGGCATCCCTCTCTTTTGCATACTGTCAGGAATTTAACCCCTGGCTGTGATTTGACTCAGCCCAGCTCATCAACAGAACATAAAACATACCACAGTTACCTTGCAGGTCCTTAACGTATCGAGTTTCCAGACAGCTCACCATAAAGAGTCTCTGCTGGCTGGATGTTTCACACATGGGCCGAGGAGGACAGCAGAAGCAGCTTTACATGCTGTATGCTCCCAGTGTTAGAGGAGCAGCTCTTGGGAAACACCCAAGCGCATCAGCCATACAAAAGGAAAATGCTTTCAGAGACTTCCTTCTTCTGCCTTTCATGCACAGCTACTGCACGTACTTGTTATCAATGAATTTACACTTAGTATGCACGTTTCTAGTACTGTACAGCATAATTAATAAAATAATCTAATGATAAGATACTGATTTCAGCTGAGAGTTGAGAAATTTCTGAAAGGTTTGTAAGTGGGCAGCAATCAAATTTCACTGTGCTCACGCTTTAATTTATTCTTCCCACACAGTTTAAATTAACTGCTGGCAGGAAAGTGGTTCACTATAGGGCAGAGCTACCCTACAATTCCTGGGTGCAACAGCAACCTTGGAAAGGTCTGTGAACAAAGGTACTGCGTGTGTAACAACAGCCTGTGCTCTCGGTTTAGCTGCATAGGGATGCACATGAAGTAAGGGCATCAGACAGACCAGGCTGGGATTTGTGTTTAGAACACTGCTTCACCTTCTAGATTTGGGACAATGACTTTTTAGGAGACAAGAGATTTGTCTACAGTGCTTCTTTTTGCTTCTGAGGAAATGAATACTTTTAACTGTTATGAGAACAGCAGCAAAAATGTTCTTCCTTCTGAAATGTGGTCCTGCTTGACTCTCATGTTTTTGACACTCTCCAGCTAAATAACCACAATCCGCATGAACTGTAAGCCACACGCACATACCTTTGCATGCAGGTCATAATTGTGATATAGATCATGTAATACATTTTAAAATTACACACACACAACCATATTCTTCATAATCCGAGCTATACCCAAATTAGCAAGTGCAGCGACTCACACCCATCAGCTGCTTCTGGTTTGGTTTGCTGCTGCCCTGACTCATCAGCTGCTTCTGCATGTGGAGTCCCATGACTCAGAGGCTCTACACTGTGCCACCTGCGGAGGAGGACAGAGCATTGCTTCAGGCCACCTTTTCCTTACTCTTCTTTTCACCCAGATTTCTCTCCTCACTCGACTCCACTCTTCCAAACTTCACCCTGAATGTAAACAGCCCCCATCCTCTTCTCCCCACTGCACTGAGCACCGATCCACCCTAAGTCCTCTTTACTCAATTGCACATCTGATTGTCACCACTGCCACAAAGCAATCCTAGAGCCCTCACTGCTGAGCCACTTGACCAAGGAACCATGCTAGAAGATGGGTAATGGAGGAAATATGCTGTGGGGTGGGAGAATGTTACTGGTGGCTGTGTCAGATAAGCTATGACTTGTACCAAGCTGTGAAACAGAGATCTGTCTAAGAAAAGAAGGGGAGAAAGCTTCAGGGCATGCACTGGATGGGAGACTCTGGCATGTGGCACTGTCTGGACAACCTAAAATGCGTAACAATTCTGCTGAGGACCTGGCTTGCAGCAGCAAGCCCATCTAATCACTACATCTCCTAGTGTCCAATCTTTCCTACCTTAAATCAAGTTATAGCTGCTAGACTGCATATTCCTCCAATGCAGATTGCAGCAGTCAACAACCAAGTGCTTGATCTTATATTATACTCTTGCACATTAAGTCCTACTCTCCACCTGCTTTCTTCCCTGAGGACATCTCAGGTCATAGGAGGAGCCATTATGGGTTAGACAGCTAGAGCCCAGGGAGACAGAACTTCTCCAAGCCCTTGGTTTTCCATACAGTCCTGAAGCAGCTCCAGGCCCAACCAGGTTTGCTTGTTCCATTGCCGATAAGCACCGCAAACAGCCCTGGACTGCTGGGAACACCCTCTGCATACCAAGGGACAAGCACAAGTGCAGCAGCACCCAGGGAGGAACCACCCTCAGTTATTTCACTCTCATTTGAAAGACAGCATCTTTCCAGAAGTAAAGACAATGTAGTTGTTACTGTTCTTCCTTGAAGTGAGCATCCACCCAGCACTTGAAATGCAAAACCAGTCCAGGATTGTGATTCCTCTTGCCTTATAAACCCGTTGCCCCATATTATTACTTACAAACAGGAAGCCAAAAAAGCCTGAATCACCATAAAAATATATCTCCGATCTTATTATAGGGAAAGCTAGAAGGAGCTGGCAGGTTTCTGAGACACCTTGCTAACATGGTCAGATTAGTCACACAGGTCAGTTACTGAACAATGCCACACTTTCCCATCAATATAAGACACTAGAGAACAGAGGCTTTACCCTCCAGCCTTGAAAACATCTCATGATAACCCTGAACATGCCAGAAATAGTAAAGAATCTCTCATTCAGACAGACTAAATGGTGACCGTATACTTTTTCCTATATTATGATCCATACAACTCCTAAAAAAGTGAGGATTAGTGTACAACTGCCAGTGGGGCTCCAGGGCTCAAATCCCACAGCAGTGAATGAAAACTCTGGCCTCCGACCCAAGCCCTCTGATTTGACAGGAGCTTTGTAGGTAGCGCCAAAGTGCAAAGCAAAGCACAAGTCAATTTATTCTGTAGCGCTGCCACATGCATCTGTTCACTTCGGCATTTGCTGGCGGGAAGGGAGGGGACAGAAAGAGAGACCTGTTATGTTTATTTGCCTCATTTTGGATTCAGCCTGACTGAGCACAGTTTCAGCAACCCATACCTAGTTTTAAGTGAACTGTACTACAGAGGGCACATTTAAAATTAGCAAACCGATGGCACACATTTCCCTGACCTGTGAGTCATATTCCACATGAACGCCACTCCAGCGTTACAAAGGTGAAGGATACTCCACTGGAATATGATAGGACAGACTCTGGGGAAGCGGATTTGAAATGTGTTGTTGCCACATCCATGCTCAGCACTCCACATCAGTCTTCTTTTGAAGTCAAAACCAAACTTTCCATATACTTCTGAGGGACCAGGTGACTCCCTACTTTTGAAAATCCCACTGCAATGCTCTAGGAGTCTTGTTTTTTCCTTTTCTTAGCCTATGCTCAATTTCTTCTTGATCTGAAAGAATTCAAGAGCAGACTCTGGAGCTTAAAATGTATGCTGCTGCATTAAAACCTAGATGTACACTGCCTCTGCATTAAAACCTAGATGTACACTGCCTCTACATGCTATTTCACTGAGTAAAAGTGGAGTTCTTGAATAGTAAGCAAGAGATTTTTACAGTTGCTGGTAACTGCAGTTGCCTGTGCATTTGAGGGAGACTGCAGACCTACAATCAGCGTCTACTTTGTTTAGAGCCTGTCTTATGTCACAGGCTGCCATCTTCCCTTGTTCCTGAAATAAACATAGGTATTGGAGGCTGCAATTAGATGATTTTGCTAGCCTGCATTACATTATTATTTACTCAGGCAATCAACTAACTCTAATTATAACTCTGAGATGTAAGTATCTTTTAGCAGGCGGCGTCAGTGGAGTGCGAGCAGCACAGCTGGGCCCTCTGGAGTCTTACCATGCACAAACCCTGCTGCCTCACTGCACTTATTGGCACAGATGAGGCAAGAGACCAAAACGGCTCACGTTGGGAGTCCCTTCCTGATTCCTGGTATCTATTGCACTTAAATGCACATTTGGTAGGCCCAGAAATAAGGCCAGAATGAGTCATTCTTAGCCCCCAGCCCTCCTCCCAGCGAGTCGGTGGCAGCCGTTAGAAAACAAATGCTTTATATGTCAGGCTTGATACAAATAGCTGGTGTCTACCAGCTTATACAATGAGGCTGTGTGTGTGACAGCCCTCGGCTCCTGTCCCAGGGCAGGGCAACACTAGCTAAAGGCAGGATAGCCACTAGCTTCCCTGGAAATGTGCCAGGCGGCAAAGGTCTTAAGTGGCCAGTGCAGGAAAAGGACGGAGGAAACCATTTTCAAAGAGCCCAGACCGGAGAGTTAAGGAAACGAGGGGGTTCCTAGGGGACTAATCCTGGTAAGGAAGCCTATGGCATCTCCTTCCTGTGGTTCCCTTGGAACAAACTGGAACAAACGGTCCCCTTCAGCGGATGTAGTCCATCACCCAGCCCCACCCGTGGAGGTGCAGAGAGATGCAGCAGCAGGTCAGTGGCTGAGAATCACTGCCCCTCGCTCCTTCTGCGGCATGCAAAGCTTTGGCACCACGATGTGAGGAGCACCTCCACTTAGCAGCATTTTATTCTAGTACAGTAAACAAAGTTCACCAACTGTTTGGATGGGCAGGTCGCCAGCCTCCCTCTAGGAGTACAACTGTTCACAGCAGTTGAAGGCAATGCTGTGTTCAATTATTTGCACCATTTTTTCAACACAAAAGTGGCACATTTTGTCACACTTTTTGCAATACACTTTTGTGACAGTGAGAAAAAACCATTTTGGGGGAAGGAGAAGGTGAATGCTGCCCAAGAACCTACTGCACTGCCTGTCCACCTCTACCTTCCTCGGGGAGGCAAACGACCCAGCACGCTTTTGGTATATCTAGGCCCGTGCATCTTGCAGAATCTAGCTCATCTGTCCCCATTCCTTGCCAGACCCTGGGCAGCAGCCACAGTGCAATGTTGCACTTTGTCGTGCCTGCTGGCCTCAATTTTGAGTATTTCATGTCTTGCGGCCAAAAGCAGTGTTGTCCCTAGAATGGGAACCATTAAGGTAGACCTTCAGCGCAGTCTGCAGTACCTTGTATGGGTTATCTGTGTCCCCTGACACCACAGTCAGGGCAAAGCAGGGAATACTTCAGGGAACCAAAAAAAAAAAATCACACCCCTGGTTGGTTCTTGCATGTGACCTGGGTCTCAGGATGGAGTCACTGCATCAAGTGCTGGCTTGTTAAGCACAAATTAGTCTCATGTCTTGCCTTTTCCTCTAACATGTCTGGGTGGGAAAGGACTTCATGCTTTCTCCTGTCATCAGACCAAAGCAGCACGTGCCTGAGTGACCGATGACATCCTCCTTCAAACATTTAACTCAGGAAAGAGGAACTTGTGGGAACAGTTTCAGAATAGGGCATGCAGATTTGATGTCAGCAGAACTGTATTTCAATGAAGATACCCCCCTGCAACTCTGTGATACCAGATCTGTAATCAAGCCTGTTCGGGTTGTGAAGATAAACACTCTACCACCAGAACTTACAGACCATTTGGGAGAATCCTTTCCCAAGAGAGCTGTAGAGTCCTCGTGTGGTAAGCAGTGAGGCAACACAGAAAAAAAAAAAAGGCAAATTCAGGCAATTGGGAGCTTCATTTTGAATTCGATCATGTGATTTACAAAATGATCTAATCGCTTGTAGCTTTCAGGAAAGCATCATCTAAACAAAGGGGGCATAAACACCCATATTCAGAAATTCTATAAAGGTTTGGCCTAAGCCACCTGCTGAAGATGAAGAATATCTTAACCTCCTGAGAATGAAATACTTGCATTCAGTGATACATGAAGAAGAGTAGAAGAATATACAGCCAGGCTGGGAGTGAGGAAAGTGCTCATCAAAAGAGAGACCCCTCTGTGACCTCTGTTCCACTCGTCTACATGTCCTTGGCTCATGTGATACTTCATTTAGATAAACTTCAGACAAAACTTAACAAAATCCTTCTTTAGAAAAGCAGATTGTTACGCCTGGCAGTGAATCCTAGGGAATATTTAAGACAGTATAAAAGCCATATATCTATGAGCCTGTTGATGACGGCAGTGACATGGCTTTAAAGGCTCCTTCAATTATGACAAAAAGCTTCATGTCACAGTAAATAAACATCACAGCTAGGCTACGAGAATACACACAGCCAAAAAAAGTTATTTGCCTGTAAAGCTTGCCAGCATGGGTAACATGCGGTAAGAAAGAGTGTAGCTCCCTGCTGAGTGTCCTCTCAGAAGCTGTTCTTTCCCCGGAGCTAAAAACACATTTCTGATATTTTCTCAGAATCAACTGTTTTCTCTCTCCAGCTTAGAAGATAATACCTGACAGCTAAAAACACAGATGCCTTTTTTTTTTATCACAAAACTCAAGCTTGTATTTGTCTTCTCAATGCTCTTCAGACTTTGGACTTTTCTCTGTTAAAAGTTGGTTCAAAATAAATATTTGGATGTCTTTTATGCTGCATTTTTCTATGCCTGACAATATAAAGAATCTACATAGAAGTCAAAGCATTATGTCTCTAGAACATTAGACAACCATGAGAGTCTAGCACCATGAATTTGCTGAAACATTTTATTTATGATTCAGTTTCTAAAAGCTACTGGGTACCACAATGTCGGTGAACCCTGAGATGAGCTTGGCAAGCAATAAGCTCTACCTCAAGAAGGAATTCCAAGTCAGATTACTCTGGGTAAGTAGGAAGGAATAGTGTTAGACCTGATAGATGTTTTGAGTCAGCTAAGCAAGGATGAATTGCATTATAAAATGGAAAAGTAGTAGAACAAACTCAGAATCACAAGCTGTTTCCTTGAAAATTCATGGAAACCTGTGTACTTCCAAAGATTCTATTCAATTTGCAGATGACACCCAGTTAGAAAACACCACAAAGATGCTGAAGGGCTTCAAATGGATTCAAAATGATCCTGACACGTTGGACAACAACTGAAAAATAAGAGGGTGAAAAAAACAGAGCTGAATGACTTCTCCTAAGCAGAACTTCTCAGCTGCGCAAATACCGAATGAGGAACAACTGGCTAGGCAGGAGTTCAGCAAGGGAATGACACAGGGATTTTAGTACATTATAAATGTCAGCAACGCCCTGGTTGTGCAAAAAAAAGAAAAAAAAAAAAAGGAAGAGTCCTATCATGAGAACAAAGACAAACATGAGATAACTCTCTGTACTTCTCAGTCTGGGTAAGGACACCTCTGGGGGTGATGTCTGTCCAGGTTTGGTTACTGTTCTGTAAGAAAGATGAAACAAATTCAAAAGAAAAAGGGAAGAGCTATAGGAACAATCTATCAACCCCTATGACCAACATGTCAAGATGGAGCAAACTGAGTTTCTAATACAGATAAGAGGTATCTGAGGACATGCATAAGAAGCTCCAATTAAGTACAAGGGTAATAAAAAGAAACCGGAGATACTTTGCTTCCCATGTTTCTTTGGGACAAGGTAAGTGAGTTCAGGGGGAGCAGACAGATTTAGGTTAATAAATAGCAATGATTTTCTAACAGAAAGGACAGTTTAATAAAACACATCATCCTGAAGGCTCCTGAAGAAGTTTATCCCTCTTTCAAGATCAGCTTACAGCAGGTTGATGCTGTCTTATGGCAGATAGGTAAAACAGACCAACACTTCTTGATTGTTAAGATAAAAAGGGTTTTTTGAAAATAATCCATGGACCCTCTTGTATTTTACAATTACCTTGGTGGCTATGAAGAGCAAAGCCCTTAGGATACAGCTAAGCTTTACTGTCCTAAAATACTTTGATTTTACTATTAGAATTATAAATATTTGAATTTGTAACTGGCAGTATTTGGGAACCTCTGCCTGCTGACAGGCAGAAACATATTTGCCATCCATGTGGGTGATGGAGGCTAGGAGGTTAAAAATAAATGCATTCATGGATGACTCCCAAGCCACCAGCAGCCTGCAGACACTAGCCCTCAACGCGACTCCTGAGGTGCCTTTCAGCCAGTTGCCTTTGATTCTTTGGACACAAGGAAAGGCTCTGATGGTGCCTGGCTTTCCTTCGCCATGACTGTAAGCCATACAGACACACAGGCTGATTCATTATGAGAAACAACTTTTCCCTCGTCTTCACTGGGTGCCTTCCAGATTTTAATGGCTGATAATGTAAAACAGGTCTGGATCTGGCGTATCCTCATTATTAACCACTCTGAAGACCGGTTCTGAGGACGGCACTCCCACCAGCTCTAATCTGCCTGCTTCTCTGCTCTCCCTACATTCTTCAGCGTCTTACTGCAGAAAGCAACTTCTTGGTCACCAATCTAGGACAGAAGGTATAGAAAACATTGGTCTTCAAAAGCTAATAGCAACTGAGAGAAACCATCTCTTTGCTGTCTGGAAGAGGAGCTTTTACCATCAGACACGCTCCTCATGTGCCACCTGCTGGCTCCTGTCAAATGCTGCACAGAGAAGAGCATCCCGTGTTCACAGCCGAGATACTGGCAGTTAATGTGGGAAAAGGACAGTACAGGAAGACAGTCATGGCTACAATTTCCTCTTGGAGTGTGATGCAGGTCCAAAGTATATGAATACTCTGCCCTTCCCATTTTTCCACCTGGTTGGGTGGGAACCCAATGCAGAAAGTGTAAAGCAAATGCCAAGAAAACCTCCACGGCAGCAGTCTTGAATTTTAGAATTTAACCTGGCTTCTAGGGAAAGCTACTTTAGGCTTAGCTTTGTGAGCTGTGGTTAAGATATTTGTGAGATGATGTAGTTCCTTTTGCCATCTCCTTTTAGCTCTGCCTTTGGGCACATCTTCTCACTGGGAACAGGAAGAAGACATGAACAAAATACCTTACTTCTGTACTTGCTTCCACAGTTCCATCTGTGCTTCTCCTTTCTCCCTATATCCCCTTTCTCCACTCTACTGTGCATCCTCTTTTACTACAAGCAAATCTGACCATTTCCAGTTAAACTGTCTACTCCTTTGGCTGCAAAGAAAAAATGACTCAATTGCAAGTGGCTGGGTTAGAAAACAAAAATAGTGGACAAGACAGAAGTCTTCTGTCTAGTATTCTTCACACTGAAAGAATCAATGGCGTTGCACATGATTATACTTTACTGCTCCTGCAGGGGGTAACTGCCAAAGCACACTTATGCAGCACTAGTACTTTGTATCTGCACTACCAATAGGAAATATGATTAAGAGAGTTACTACACATTTATTCCATGTTTTTCAGGAACCACATCAGCCCAAAATTGTTAAGAGCAGATAAGGAGCCGGTTACCTTGACTCTAAAACATGGAAAAAGCAAAATATGGGCGAGCCTTTAATGGATCTGAAAGAAACAGGCAATGGTGTTCACAATTTTACACCACCACCCATTAAGAAGGTACCACAAGCACTGGGTACCACTGACACTGGGCCCAGTGAGTTAATGACTACAGCACACACAGGTCATGGGAACATGCCCGTGCACCACTTGCAGAGAGAAAAAGAGGCATAATCTCTGTTACTATACACCTCACTGGTGACACTGACTGCCTTGTTTTGTCACTCTGTGACAGTGAGAATCCACAGTGTGAGGCCTGGCAATGACCAAACACCGACAGCTGTTATTAACAGAAAGCTGCTACCTGCTTCCAACCTCACCTGTGACCTGTTCTCCTTTCTCTCCTCAGCAGAGCTTCATAAAAGCACCGCTGTGTATTTACACCTGCTGTCCTTGTGCTCGGGGAGGGCTCTCTGCGAACCCCCATAGAGCTTCCCCTGACAAACTCTCATTCTCAAGCTAGCTGTGGAACTTCCAGATGCCTCAATAGTACTGCCCCAGGGAATAACAGGGATCCTTAATTTGCATTTCTTTTGGTGCTTGTTCATGTTTCCATTTTGTTCTATTATAAAAGTAAAACTGGAAGAAGTACCGTGGACACACAAGGCGTGTATAAGAGCAGTACTCTCCAACATCCCTAATACAGCAGCTGTGGATACCATGGGATCAGACACCGGCCAGGCTCAAAAGGGCTCCCTAAATAGCATCCCCTACTGCCACTGTCAGAGCCAGAACAGTGGGATACACTACGGGTCTGATTCAGCAGGGCATTCCTCACTGGCTCTTAAGCCACAGCTGAGATTCCCTGTCACCACACTAGATGGCACAGTTTACAGAAGAAAATTCGGAAAGTTCGTTTGAGATAGCTGTTATTAGGAACTCCTGGCCCACGTGCACTATGGCTGTAGAGTTGTTTGTAGAACTGTAAGAGTAAATATCCACTCCACTGTTTTGGTTTTGAAATGGGAAAAGGGGGCAGGTTTGAGGCCTCTGATCTTAGGCCAGTGAGCTGGTAGTTCTGCCAAGTCACATGTAGTTTATTAAAATACGGCCCAGCAACTGCTATCACATTTACTGAATAAACAATGATGCAATGAAGCCTCAGTGTTCACAGAATACTAACTTCTAAAATAATGCCACATCAGAAATGACTGCGTGAACATACTAAAATCTTGAATTAATAAGAAACAGAATTGGTAGTGTCCCTGAGACTATGAGAAACTGTTTCCTTGCCCCTTTATTGTACTGTTGCTTTGTTTGGTTCAAATGAAAGCTTTAAAAAAATACAAGGTACATTTTTGAGCATTTCTGTTAATCTGCTTTGGAAATTCTCTTAGCAGGCAGAGGTCTCCATGTTCTACAGGATGTGAGCATTTAAAGAATTCCTAGAGAGGAAGGGCTACCAAAACCCAGTGGTAAGTTACCATCTGCAATGATCTCTGCGTTTGCTTCAGCACAGGAACCTCAGTCCTCAGCACCCTGTGAGCTCCTGGGCCATGACTCTTCTCACTTCTGTCCAGCATCTCTGCTTCTAACACGTGATAAGTGATTAGTGACTCAGGAATTTCAGCCTTAGCATTCGCCAAGAACCCTGATTTGAAAAAAGGAAATAGAAAATAAATTATAGACATCCTAAGAGGAGTTCCAAAGCACAAATTCACTGCTACCTGTACAGGGTATCATTGTTACAACCATGACTGAACAACCTAAGACTAGTTACATCCAGCATAAATCCATATTGCCTTTGAAAGAGAAAAGGTCTGCCTTGCCTTTAGCCACCCATTCCTGTTTTCTCCCTTCTGTTGGCACAAGCATTTGTGTGGATGAAAAGAAACATTTTTTAAAATTTTCTGCGTTAATTTTCAGCTGGATCAGCTGGATGAAAGCAAAGGCCTGCACAAAACAGGCAGTGAGGACAGGGAGCCAAAAGGTCAGGCGACTTTTCTGCAACAGTGTGGATTTACGATGGACTAAAGTGCAATTCTACCAGCAGGTTTGCAAATTATGAAGCCTTTTAAGGTCCTGCCACCTCCATGCAGCCACCGCAAGCAAGTAATCATTGATAAAGCTGAACCCCTTGCGCACAAAAACCTCCCTCAGCTTCAAACTGTGGCTCTTCCACAGCAGACTACAAGCGTGGCCCTTGTCTAGGAGACCAGAGCACTCAAAGTTTATTGGCATTAGTGGATGCTGATGGCATCTGGAAGCGACTGGGCAAAAATAGCACACACCCTCTGGGGACTCCAGAGGACTTGCATGGGAATCTGGGATCTGGGTTACAGAACAGTCCTTTCCTGCCTGGCTGTGCAGGAAGCTTGTCTCTGGGGACACCTGGGTCCTTTGTGACTCCCTCTCTTCGTAATCATTCAAATGCGTTACTAGTAATGACAATTACTCTCTAAGCACTCAAAGCAATCTGAGTGCTTTGCTTTAGTTTCATCTGCAGATACTGGGTGAGAAAGAGTCTGACAACAGAAGAGGCTTGTATGGACATGGAAGATGAATAGAACCAGAGGAGACCTTTGCTCTTTTCTTGGTCATTAAAGCAGTGTGCTGCCTTTCATCACGTGCATTTTTGTGTCTTCAAAATAAACTGTTCCTTAATGATTTCTGTAATAGTCACTTCTAAGCTGTGTTACTTTCTTGTCTCTTCCTTTCTAAGATGTCTTATCAAACATATTTAGGAAAAAAACACTGGGATTAGCATCTCCAAATGCTACCTCTACATCTGTGCTGAGGGCTGGCAGAAAGATGCTATTTTACTGTAATGATACAATAATTAATGATTTTTGTCTGCTCTGCTTCAGGGAGATGACTAGGAATGTTAAATTGCAGTACACACACACTACCTAAAGAACAGTAGTATGTAGGTGCCCTAACTGATCATCTCAGCTGAGCAAGGTGGTGTAAAAATACAGAGCATGGGACTGTCTCTGTTTTGAAGGCTAGAAAAAAGGAATAGGAGGAAAGTGCAAAAATATCATCTACTATGCAAAGAGTTTCAGTAGTTAACACAAGCCATTACAGTTAAGTGTCTGTTTTATACAGCAAGCCTATGCTGCTCCTTGAAGCATCAACAGTGGTAAAAGAGAGTGCAGGCAAAGCCACATTCACTGAGAAAGTGCCCAGGCAGGTCCTAGCTTCTCAGCTCTTTCCTTTCACTGTATTATTGAGCAGAAGATCTGAGCAGTGCATGTTTAGCACATGCCTGAACGCATCCCACACATCAAAGCACCAAAATAGATATTTTTACTTAAGCACAAGCTCTGCACTTTGTTGGAAGAGGGCTTCAGAGAAGGTGGCTTAGGTATTCGGGTAAGCAAAGGAAAAATATTTAGATCATGAATTCTGTGTATTCCCACAGGCCACCATACACCATATCCGTCAGGGAACTTCACCGCGAAGACTGCACACTTGTGCTTCTATAAATTCGAATGACATTTACCCTCCTGTTAAGCTGAGGTAGCACTGCTCTAAATGACACTGAAAGATTAAGAAGTTCACACACTGGAAATAGACTTATTGGGACATCCACTTAGCCATTCTCTTTTCTAATGAGATAGTGGATAAAGTCTCATCAGTGGGCTTTAGAAATCAAGTAATGACAACAGCTTTGCTCAGATAAAGGGAACGGATTTTAAAAGACAGCAGTCAAAACTGAATGGAACTGCCTCCCCCAAACTCATTCTCTGGTGTTAATCTTTAGTGCTAATAATCTACACTGATAAACATTTTCACAGTTTGTCACTCCAGAATTACCAATTCACAATACAAAGTCATAAGTTTCATTTACTAAATTTCTTTGGTTCCTAGTAAGATTTTTCTGTATAACTTTTTAATTTTGAAATAGAATTTGACATCATGACTCTAAGAGGAAACTGTAAAATGAAGGTAAATTAAAATAAACATGAAGTATCCTCTGGACTAATGGATTCTGAAGTCCTGGTAGCCCAAAAAAGCTTCCTGAGCATAATATAGAACACAGGAGAGCAGGACAATGTCAAGGAATCCAATTGTAGTCATTAGAGTATGATGCAGAAGTTACAAAATTAGTAAAAATTAAATTCATCTCACTTCTCAGGAATACCAGAGAAAGCCTGGATTTTCATCAGCACAAGCATTAAAAAGTACAAGCAAGCCAGTCACCCATTAGAGTATATAAATCTAACCCCATTGGCACTGCTCGAATTAAACTTCATAAACCTCTGCAGTTACTCCAGCTCTAATGCTCGCCTTCATGCAAAAAGAGGGAAGAAACTCAAGCGTGAACTCAGGCTGAAGCCTGCAACTTCTGCATGTCACCTCCCTTTGGTTTTGCATTATCTGTGGTTTAAAACTCTTGCAGCACAGCTACCTGGTGTACCTCGTGCGGAGTGCCTAGCTGTAGAGACAACATGAGGGGAGGGAAGTTACAAAAAAAGGGGGAGAGATGTCAGAAAAGGCGGGGGGCGTTGGGGAGAGTGAAAGAAAGCAAGCCTTCCAACTTTCCCTCATCTAACTTCTGGGCTTTTTTTATTCTGAC
>JAOXNH010000031.1:2097794-2111588 GCA_028566575.1 Bartramia longicauda
GGCCAGCTGCAAGGTCACCGGGTAGAGAAGTTAACAGCAAGTGTACTGGAGACCTTTCTCTGTATCTCTCCTCCTGAGACACCTTCTTGGGGGAGAATGTACAACGAGGAGCTGCTGAGAAGGTCGATGTACCTCCTAGGAGATATCCAAGCAAAAAGCAGTGAGCACATACCTGAAGAGAAACCCCACACCAGCTTTGATGTTATCTTTGTAACGGTTACAGTGTTGGTTTCCCTTCCTTGCTCTTTCCTTTCCACTCCTCATTAGTAGCCAAGGTAGCAGGAGACTACAGCCTCTTTGCAAAATGTGTTTGTTTCTGTTAAAGCGATTGTCACGTGAAGAATGGCCACTAAACCTGCCTAGAAGAAAGTAGGGCCTGTTTGTTGGGTTTTTTTCCGCTGGCTACTCACTCTATGTTTACTCCAAAACAGACTGACAGGAGTATGACAGCTGCTAACAACCCAAGACTCCCCATACCCTACCTGACTTGGATCTCATTACCCAGGTATAAGAAGCAGAAAAAACAATGTTGCTTACACAGGTCTGCAATTTCCCTCCTTTCCAATAACTGATTGATAGGCTTTGAATTCCTGGCAGAAAGAGAGTCATAAGGCAAAGAGACAAGATATGCACAGAAATATGCAATCAACACACTACCTAACAGATTTTTGTATGTATGGCATGCAGTGTGTGTGAAAAAAAAAGATTTACTACAATTCTCTTTTTCTTCCTACAATCTCTTTCCTTCCTACTAACACCCCTCCTGAGATTCCTTGAAAATAATTCACGGGGTTTCTAATGAACTCCCTTTGTTCAACTACTTCTCAAGTCTTCAAAGTAGCATTCTTTACACAGAACTATTTTGGAAGCCAGGAAACATCCCTGGATATTGCAGTAGGTTTGCTAGAAAGCTGACAGTAACTACCCAGGAGATTTTCTTTAATATTCAGAAATATAAAAAGAGGACCCATAGTAGCTACTCCTCAGGACAAACAGAGGAGTTCTACCCTATCTCTGAAGCACAGTGGCTTAAATAATAATAGAGAACAATTAAATATATCACCAACTGTAGGAAGTTTTTACAGAAAGTCACAGAATGGATAATCTACAGGTAAGAAAACAGAAGGCAGCTAAGACTACTATCTTCAAATGCTGATGCTCAAAGCCATATCCTTACATTTCTGTTTAGGTTACTAATTTCATATCACCATGTTTTAAAAGGTACTGATGACCTAGTACCTGGAAGGAAATAAATGGAATTTGCAACGACCTGATTCCTCTCAAAAGCACATCCATATTTTGAATCCTAGTACAGAATTCGAGAGCCTAAATTTAGGCACCAAAAATTTGGCAATATTATCCATGCTAATTACACAAGACTATTGCTATTCATGAATAACTAGCATGGAAGATACCCATTTTAGGTGTACTGGTTATCAGCCTCCATGGAGATGGTTTGCAACAAGATACAGATTTTGCAGTAAATGCAATACAGACTTTGTAGTAGCATCTGCTAAGAGCTATTTGAGCAAATCACCTAGGAAATTATACTTTATCTGGACTGTATTTTCTGTAAAATTCTCTAGTGTTCCAGTTCCACATTGAGAGGGGACATTCAACCTCACATGCGGCCAGTGAAAACTTACCAAGGGATGTAACGGGCAGGGTAACATCTTGGGACTGAGGATCTCCAGTATGTAAGCATGAAGGATCCCTGCAAGCAAAACGATGGCAAAACTTACATTCTGGGAGTATTGTGCTAAGTTTGGGTAATGCTAGCTAACCTCCACAGTGAGAATGTGAAGCTCTCATATGTAACCTCCAGATTTTATACATGTAAATAAAAAGCAAACAATGTAAAAGCATTCCAGAGCTCGTTCTTAAAGGGATCAAAGTAAGATCAGAGCTTTGTTTTGTAATTCCCAGGAAGCTTTTAGCATTATGAATAAAACAATACGAATAGGCTCAGGACTGATGCTGTATTTAAAAAGCCTTAGAAACCAAATTGCAAATGAGTACTTTAAGAAGCAGGTTACTCAGCTCAATGAAAGCACTTCTCACCGTCCAACAGTATCCTTTCCCATGACGCTAGTAGCAGAGTCTCTAGCTGCAGCCTCCCTCCATGGAAAAACATATTGTTGTCAAAATCACAGCAAAAGCCATGCCAGAAGGATCAATGCATTTCATATTTTTAGAAGATAAGCTTGTTTTTAAAACAGAGTGCAATGGCAGCCATGTTCTTATAGTGAAGAAAAGGCATCGTAAAATTGTTATCCGAGTTCACTAAAAAAAGTCTATTAGAGCTATTTACACAAGGCAGAATAAGATTTCTAGTGGAAAGCAAAAGCAGAAACTCCAAAAAGCAACCAATAAAGGCAAATGGTGTAGTCACCTTCTATTTCCCTACCACCTAAAGCATATGAGGAACCTGTCAAACAAAGAAGCTTTGGAAAGTTACAGATTATTTCAAGCTAACTCAGAAACCCAACTTTCTTGCAAAAAGGCACCCTATACTGCTCCTGAAGCACATGAATGGCCAGATCCTAGTTTTAGAAGGCAATACACATATACAGCACACAACAGAAATAACAGTCTATTACTCTTACACTGTATTCCTCATGGTTGCTAGCGGTGATTTTCTCCCATTATTGCTGTATTCTTTGCCAAGATTCACAGAGGGAATGTCATTGCCTGAGCTTGTTAATTCTTGAAGAATCCTCTTTAGATCCTGCAATGGTTCCTCCTTCAAAATGCCTGGCTTGGAAGGCATCTGAAATAAAATCATTCAGTTACAAAGTATTTATAAAGGCACTCTTTTTTTTTGATACTTACATATACTCATCCAAAGTCACAGGTTTTCCCCCACCGCCACTCTTGCCTTACCAGTTAGAAATAGGGCAGATCTTTTGTAATTTTAGTTTTAGGTGGAGGCTAGATCATGGTAACTTGAAGACTGTCAAAATACTCTCTGAATATGATTGCACTCTGGAATTGCATCTGGAAAGTTATCTAACAGATGTGTAAACTGAGTAAATGTGATTAAGGGAGAACACAGGTAACAGCTGTATTTGTAATAAATGTTGTAAAAAATTTATGACTACTGTTTCAAAGTCAAAAACATTAAAATAAGCCTCTAATTATGAAAGCTTCCCTCCAACGAATACAACCATGACCTTTTTCAGTACTTGGAACCAATAACCTTTGCTTATGTGAGAACTCTGCTTTCTCTTTTTTAACCTGTGATCCCAGGTATTACTGTATGGTACAGAAACACAGCTCTGAAGACAGAAATACCAGTATATCAGGGTGTTTTCTAGGCACTCATTTCTGTAACAGCCGAGTTGTCTGCAAATATAAACCACTTTATTGTCACAGCTGTACTGTAAGACGAAGTGCAATATTATTCTCATTTTACTGATGAGGACTTGAGGCAAAGGCCTGGTTCAAAGAATTATTCTTTCTGTGAAGAACTGGATTTTTCAGACTACTCAGCACTTCACATATTCAAAGCACTGCTCCCACTGACTTACGCTTCATCTCTGGATGGAATTGGCTACAAACATTTTGCTAACATGTTTTCATTGAAAATAAAAGTCATTTCCAATGGAAACACACTAGTTTCAGCACAGCACAAATCCTCAGCTTCATAATAGATCAATGTGATACTGAGCCAGACCAAAACCTGATTTCCCACATTCTGGCTAAGAAACTAGGCTATTGACCAGGGAAGGTCTCCATCTCAAGTGTTGGAGTTGCTCCATTTTGTACAATAACTCATCATGTAGGAACCAGGAAGGTTCAAGCAGACCCTGAATCAAGTTCTTCTACAACCTGTTAGGCTGTCACCATGGTAATACATTACAAATCAGTCCTTTTGTCTTCTCTGTACTCAGAAGTATGAATTGATTAACTCAAAGAAAAGAGAATGGGAGTGCCTGATGCTGCAGGGATTTCACAGAATTAAGTATCTATCCTTTGTTCCTTGATGTGAATGTTTGTCACCACAACAGAAGTAAATCAGAAAATATTACCAAAAAATATCTGCACTAACTTGTAGTCTCCTACAGACTTTGAGGTAAAAATTAATGAAAAGACCTCTAGTCCCTTTTGAAGAATTATATAAAATCTGTATAGATAATACAAAACATTTTTTTTTGCATGAGAGGTTTGAGTTGATGCTTTCCGTAATGAAAAATTAGAAAAACAATAGCATCTAATTTAAATCTAAATGCAGATGTACAAAAACAAAAGGAAGGAAGGGTAATGATGTGTCTTTTAGGATAAAATTGGTCAAAATCAGTGAAGGCCAGCTCGGAGAAAGATTTAAGTATTAAAAGCTACTACAGGTCAATCAGATGATGAAATTCATCAGGAACTATGTGCAAGTCTACTTTCACTGCCAAATGAAAGTGATTTACAGCAATTAAGGTACTAGGAAAAAAAAAGTGAAACCCAAACTGGTTACAGATCAGTACCTCCAATGTTAGTAATTTGTAAATGTTATTGGTGATAGAAGTGAGATAAATTCCTATTAAAATCTACATGTTTTTTTTTTTGTCCAGGTGTTTTTTACATACATTTTGCAAATGGAAAAAAAAGAAAATCTGAAAGGCCATAACGTATGAGAAGCTACAGAAAATTATTTAATCTTTGGTGTTAAAAATTCACTCTTGGACACTATCAAACAAGATGCTTTCCCATTTCGAATTTCCATGTTATTTTTTATCTTTGGAACATCCCCGTTTCCAGTGCAGTTTCCCATTTTGGGGCCGGTACTCACCCAAGGGGCACAGCTGGCCAAGTTCTGGGAAGGTGGCATGACAGCAGAGTGCAGGTGGGAAAGAGGGACCATGTGCCGCTGCTTGCCTGAAGCTGATGAGTAGCCTGGGCCCTGCAGCTCCTGCAGAAAACCATCAGCCAAGCAGAATAAGCACGTATATAGCTAAGGAGAATACACGGGTAACAACAATGCACCCTCTGTAATAGGGCATCTCTTTTAGCCTTTTTAGGTGTGCTCAGACATAACCTTTCCAGTGACTGAACTGGGTGCAAGAGTGGCAGCTTCACTTATTTTCAGAATTTTAACCATGCAAGTGGAGGACATCTCTGGGTCACCACAAAATTAAACTGTCCCTCAGTTCTTGTACCTTTTTTTACCCAATTGGGTGAGAGTTTGTTTGAAGATGAGATCCCCCACCTTTGCTGTTGTTCATATGAATGACTTTTTGTATCGCTATGTATGTTTGTATTTTGAACATAACATTTCATTTCTCACTCAAAACTAGCAACTAGGACAGGTCACTAAAATTAAAAGATAATTTCATACCTATGCTTCTCAGTAACTTACTTACTTTTAAATCTAAAGTGTGCTGCAGTCTGAAGCGCATAGCTTCTTGTTCCTGACACTGGATTATGCACTGACATTCTGCAAATTGCATGGATGCCTGTAAGAGAGGATAGAAGAGGCATAAATTAATTTTGCTAATTTACTGTGGATTACAGCCTTTCCTGTTTTCTTTCCTATTAAGAAACAAGGTACACATACAGATGCTGTATTTATCTACTGCTATCAGTATAGAAATACTGCAAGATGGCCTTTCTTAATAGGCTTACAAAAGCAACTGACTGGTTCTGTGATCCTCGTGGCCATGATATGCAGACCATTCTATCACAGAAGGGAGCTAATCCTGTCAGAGACAGCCCTACACAGACTGAACACCTCTGGGATTAGGAAACTCAACTGTGCTAATAAGGCAAAACTATAGGTTTTTAAAACAGATGGCTGATAACTTTGTTGACCTGTCTTTGCTACGTTGTTATATACTCCTCCTCCTTTTAAAAGTTTACTTTGAAACAGTGTGAGAAGATCTAATAATGTAGATTATTGGAATAGCAGGAAGAGAGGAAGCCCTAAGCCAAAGCACAAGAGAGAGATATACCTTTACAAGCCAGACTGCTTTTATCACTCTAGCAGAGTTCCCTCTTCTGTTTTAAACAAAACCTGTCTGCATTTCTGTGCTTCTTTACAACTGCCACTAAGGCACAGGCAGGCTCCCTGAGGCACTGTGGATGTAGGGTTACAAGCAGCAGCTTTTTGAACATTTAACTCCAAATCATTAATGATGAGCAAGATGGCCAATTACACTTTATGATGTTTATACAATGGATGCTCCACAATGGTATGTACTAGCATCCTGTGAGAGGACACAGTACAAACTTTACTAATTTCTAAAAACCATTATTTAATGTATCATGTGCTAGTTTTCAGTGAGCACCTGTCTCCACTGTGTTTCAGCTTCTCTCTCAGTTGGCCAGGACTGTGCACAATGACATATATTACAAAGAAAGTTGTTTCCAGCATCAAGCATTTAAAGTAAGAAATGCCACACATGGGAGGAAGTATCACAATTATTTTTATTTTATTACATTTTTTTTAAATTAATATAGCCATTTGAAAATTACACCTTACATGGAAATTTACACCCTGAAAAACTAGAATTCTGAGCAGCTAAAAAGGAGTCTTCCTTCTGGAAAAGCAGCAGCTTAGCTGTAGGGCACCTGGGATTTATGTGCTAGCCAGACTAAACCATAGAACCTAGCATTATGAGTCAGCAACAGGAACCTCAACTAAAAAGGCAATTGAAACAACACGATGTTCCTAAAATTTTCCCTCACTCTGAGGGGCCCACAGCTGCCTAACTAAGGTCCCAGAAAGCGCTGAGCATGGACAAGCGTGTTGAGTCAATGTGTGACCACACTCAGTTCCAGTCTCTCTCACCAGGGAAAGGAGCTGTGCCAAGAGCCAGTGGAAGGTCTGGAAGGTCAATCTACTGCCTGAAAGGTCAATCTGCTTTAAATTCTCTACAGTTTGTATTTCCCTGAGCTAGTAAGGAGTCAATCAAGAATTCTCCTAAAGAAAATAGAAGCCTTTTACCATTAAAAAAAATAGAAAACAGTCTTAACTACAGACATCTCTTCAGGTATCTTACAGTACATGTAAATAGGACATGCTAAATACAACCTTAGTAAGAGGTCAGATGTTTTCTCTTCCCAAGTGACTGTAGAAGAAAACACCCAGAAGTCTCACTGAACTGAAAGCTACCTAAAATTACCTTATCAAGGGCTATCTCCATCTTAGATATTTTTTCTTTCAGACGTTTGTCTTGTGATCTCAGGATCTCCAGTTCCCCAGCAATCTTGGTATTGTCTGCTACAATATAGCTCAATTCTTTACTTAGTTTATTATTTTTTTCTCTGAGGTAATGCTTCTCCTGATTTCAAGAAAAGGACAACAAAAGTACAAGTCAAGAATTTGTAAGTATCTACATTATACATGCTTATTTTCTGCAATTCTTTTTTCCTCTTTGAAAGATCCGAATTAACCCTTTCAGAAGTTTAGCTACTGCGTCTTGCAGAAAGATGAGGTTTTCATCAAGAACATAGGTCTTGTAAAAGAAAAGTACAATTTGACTGGTCCTGATGAAGTAACATCTCAGATTTTAGATCCATTTTGCAACTGGAATTTTAAGCTTTAGAATCCACAGGATCCAAAGCCAATAAAGGAGGAGGACAGACTATAGTAAACCGATAATCGATATAAATGATTATTCAGTAAATTCCAGCTATTGATTACAGAATGATTTCTTTTGTCACAGAAAATGCTAGAAAGAGCTCAATGTGCTAGACAGACCTTGACATACAGAAGTTACAACCAGAACTGTGAAGAACCGCCTCAGGAAACAAAGAGGGGAAGCACTCTGAGCCAAATTCAAAAGGACACAGAATGCATTAGTTGACATTTTAAAAAATAACTCATATGTAGGAGTTTGGTTCTCATTGCAGCTAGTACTGATCTTTCATGGAGAACAAATATAAATTAAAACCTGTCCCTATGCAGAAGGCTAATTTATGTGGTAGAGGTATTCCCTGATACATGCAAACAGGAGGACAGGCTGAGAGAGTTGGGGTTGTTCAGCCTGGAGAAGAGAAAGCTCCAGGGAGACCTTATAGCAGCCTTCCAGTACCTAAAGGGGGCTACAGGAGAGATGGGTAGGGACTCTTGATCAGGGAGTGGAGTGATAGGATGAGCAGTAATGGTTTTAAACTGAAAGAGGGGTGATTAAGATTAGATACTAGGAAGAAATTCTTTACTGTGAGGGTGGTGAGACACTGGCACAGGTTGCCCAGAGAAGTGGTGGATGCCCTGTCCCTAGAAGTGTTCAAGACCAAGGTGGATGGGGCTCTGAGCAACCTGGTCTAGCGGGAGATGCCCACCCCTGCCCAGGGCAGGGGGATTGGAACTGGATGATCTTTAAGGTCCCTTCCAACCCAAGCCATTCTATGATTCTGTGAAAGGGAAGGTGCCCATTACATCAAGTAAAATTCTCTTTGCTCCTTCTTGGGCAATTGTCCTTTTGGCCATGCATTTTTCCAAAGAAAAATTTTTCTAGATACAGTTAAATACTTTTACATAGAGCTCTTGTGACCTTAGCAGCATTTGTCATTGCCTCTTCCAAGAATTTAATCTTGATCTGCAACGCATCTATCTGTCCTCTCTTGGCTGTGATCTGCTTCTGCATTCCCACTGCAACTTTCATAGCTGTAAAAGACAAGGTTAATTCTCAAATCACAACATTGATTATGGATTCTGAGTTCTGACAAAAGACTCTGGAAGTCAGTTCTCAGCAATATGTTAGAATAAGTAAGTTGAACAAGGATCCCACAGTCACTTATGTGTGCAAACCACACATTAGAATCAGCTAGTTTTGTCCAAGGCAGTGGCACCAGACCCATCACACACACAAGACAAGCAAGCATTCCCTGGAAACATGCATAAAGATCACCTGAGAAAACTCAACTCATGATTTAAGTTTTACAGTATGTAGTAAATGGTAAAATAAAAATCAATCCATAATTACCATGGCCATCAGATCCCTCCATAGTCTTTAGAGCAGTTCTGGTCTGTTCTAGTTCAGCCTGGGCAGATTTCAACTGCATTTTCAGTCTGTTTGCAGTATTTTCCATCTCCTCAATTTTATCCTGGTAATCCTTCTTCAAATCTTCAAGTCCCTCTGGTCAAAGTAAGTAAAGATTGAAATTATAATGACAAAAAATTATCATTTTTCTAGACTAAGACAACTGATCTGTTGCTTACTCTCTTTAAAGGAGTATTAGATATGCAAATAGCTAAGACATAAAGCAAATAACATCCACTGCTAAGAAATGCACAACTAGTAACTCATTGTCCTGCATGTCAGCAAAAGATTCTGTTTCACCAGAAACAAATGTGTTCTCTGGTTGCTTGCCAAAGCAACAATTCAATGAAGTGATATAAATCCACATTTCTGAGTTCCTGCTGCTAGAACCAACTGCACATTGTGAAAGTCAAGGGTATCAGTGAGACACCACGTTGCCATTGTCATTCTTCTCTCCAGCCACACTTACAGACAGACTTAGGTCTGAACTGATCTAATTTGTCAAGCATTCTCGTGCAACTCTGCTTCTCAGCTCTGTTTCTTATATCTCTCTTCAACTCCTGTCACCCACAGTGCTACAAGCCAGTCAGCCAGTCGTGTGCTCAGACTCGATCAACAGCTTGGCCCCAATTCCTCTGTGGTCATTTGCTCCAGTAAGTCTTTCTTGTACCTCATTCACCCTGATAGAACCAGTCAAATCTATGACAGACCTTCCATGCAAAATCACAGTATCTATTTAATTCTTACAAAACTTAATGAGTTTAGAAGTATAGCTGAGTTATGAAGAAATAAATGTTACCAGTGCGTACTTTCTGCGAGTACCAGCGCGCGTAGAGAGCAAAGCGCATGAATAGTTCTTGGAGCTAGAACATAAGCTTTTAGATAACATTGTAGCAAAACTACAAGAAAACAGAAACTAAATTCCACTGTATTTCGACCGTAGATGGTTAATGGCATCCACTATTGCTCTTAACTGAAAGAATAGTCAAGTTTCTATTCTGTGATTTACTAGATCTGCTTCTTTGGTCTCCAGAGTCAGGTGGTTTAAGTATTTTTGCTCAGAGTAGTGAGAGACTGCCATAAAGACTGTATTCTCATCATTCTGTGCCAGAATCCCAAACCATGACTTAGCTCTCTGAAGCAATCTGACTACCCTGTGCTGATAGGCAACCCTTCTGCTGTATCAGCAACCATATTTGGATTCAGCAACCAAGCTGCTCTTCTATTTTTAAGATCAGCCCAATTTAGCAGCTACTGGAACTGAGCTAAGTTGAGGCTCCCTACCTGCGAGGCCAGCTAGCTCCCTCCGACTGGCTCGGAGTTCGTTCATTAGCTGGTCTTTTTCCAGTTTCATATCATTAAGTGCATGGAGTCTCTCACTGCATGTGTTTACCAGTTTAACCTTTTCCAATTCCAGCTCACTCTGTCGGGCCTCCATTTCACGTATTCTGGCTTCTTTCTCATCCTTTGCAATCTACTTACATAAAAACCAACAGTAATCATGTGTAATATACATAATTATACAAAATAACCACAAAGACGTGCAGACATCATCATTACTTTAAATCTCAGCTGTCAGAGTTTGGGGCAAGAAAGAATGACAGAGTAAAATAAACAAATTCTGTGAAAATAGCTAATCCAGGCAAAAAGGGTACAATAGAATCTGATGCGATGGCTTCACAGCATGTTTAACCTTACCAGGTGTATATGAAAATTATTTCCATCCTCTTGTAGTACCAGCTCTATATTCACTCCTAATGCTCAACTATCTTCTCACAGAAGAGGATGAAATTCCCTATCTGGAATAAATTTTTTCAGAAGATGCTGACCTGCATAAGACTACCATATCCTATAATTCTTTTCTGAGAAATAACCACTTATAAACAGTGTCCTCTGTTTGGAATTCTGAGTGCTTGCTGCCTGTTATTTCTCAGTAACACTTTGTATTTCTGGTTGTTACTGGTGTGGAAAATTCTATCACTGAGGACAGCACATAATATTCCAGCTTTTAGAAACCTTTTGGCAACTGCTTTGCACCAGTGAATTACTAATTTTTGGTGGTAATGTGATAATATTGTTCTTTGTTCACTAACTCTTAGTTCTGTTGGGATTCAAGCTGCATTGTCTGGCCTGCTTTAAAACCACAGTATTAGCACATTAAGACACAGATTTAAAAACAGAAAACATTTGCTGCCTTACAGAGACATAAATACAGTATCATTCGCACACCTTAAGTTCTTCTACTTTAAGTTTCCAGTCATTTATTTCTTTTATAAGCTGAGATTTCTCAACTTCCATTGCTCCAGCAGTTCGACTGTGCTGGCCCACAATCTGGGTCATGTTATCAATTTGCTTTTGGAAGATCTCAACAATCCTTTCCTTCTCTAACAGCTGCAGCTTCAGCGTTTCACACTCTGACTGTACATTGTGTAAACAGTCTCCTTCATTCTTTAGATGCTGGAGCTCCTGCATCCTACTGCCAAGTTGTGAATATAGCTTCTTGATTTCCTCATTGGTAACCTCAAGGGCTCCCTCTTTCTCCTCCAGACGGGCCGCCAGATTTGACACTGTTTTCTCAGCAGTCTCCAAATCAATCTGTTTGGCTGTAAGATCTTCTTGAACTTTAGAGAGTGTTTCCTTGGTTGACTCCAGTTGAACAGTCAAAGAGGAGATTCTTCCAATGCTTTCATTTTTTTCCCGAATTGCAGCCATCTGAATAACAGCAATATAAGGATCAACCAAGAGAAATGTTTATTTCTACTTTTAGAATTTCCTGGCACATTTCTGCTTTTCTATAGTTCATCTTAAACATCTGAGTTTTACAGAAGAATTAGGTCAGCATGGTCTGGTCTACGATGACTGTGATTCTTCTCATTTTCTTTCCTCTGCCTCCATTTTAATAAATGAAGTATCTCTTAGAGTATTGGTTTTTTAATCATAGAAAATGAAAAAAGTTTAACTGATGTAAAAAAAAAAAAGAAGAAACCAGTAATGTTCATATAAAATTTAGAGGAGTTGAGGCTAAAGAACTTTAAGCGTTAAAACTCAACTGCACTGTCAGTTGGGAAAAAAAATTATGTACATGAATAATTTATTACTGATTTTATTCTTGCAGGCAGCTATGTGCAACATTTAAAGCACAAAGTACCGTGACTCAGGAAATGCAGTACAAAATAGAAACAGAAGAAAAGAATGAACTTCCTGGTGGGAGGGCTTTAAAGGGAAAAAATGGATTGAGAAAACGTAGAACGATGAGCGAGGTAGCACAAGACCATGGTTTGCTAGAATATAGAGGAATTGATCTTTACTCATAATTCAGTTACCTAATTATCTACCTAATTACAGCTCATTTTTGAGGGGCTGAAGTCTCGAAGAACAGGGAATGTACTGTAAGTCACTGTCTAGGAATCTACTTTGTCAGAAGTAATTCTTTCTGACATATCCCTGCATTCAGCTTAGGGTTATAAACACAAACTTCATTATGTTTTCATTAAGCACTGCATAAAATAAGGCATTAGGAAGGCCTTTAATTTACTAATTATTCTTACTGAAGTGCTCACTACTGAAAATACTACCTTCAATAGTTTGTTATGTCTGCTAGCATCTAACTTTCTGGAAATTTGCAAAATGTTTTGGAGTTTTACAGATCAAAAAATCAAACACACTCCCAGAACATTCGTTTTCTCCTAAGGCTAGTATGTCAAAAATCAAAATTAAAGATAATGCTTCTGCTTCCTCATCAGTAAAAATAAAATGAAGGATGGACAGGTTGGATTAAAAGGGAAAAAAAAAAAAGGCAAATTCTGACTGTCATGTATCTGCATCTTTGGAAGGAAAACATTGGCACAAGAGCTCCAGAGGCCTCTCAGTCATGATAACCAGAATTATAGTATTTCTAGCTGAACAGCAGCAATACAAGCCCGCAGCCAGCACTTTCTGTCCTGAACACTATCGTGCTGCAGTTGCTCACCAACCTGGCGCTCCATTTGTCTGTGACATTCAGTCCTCATTTCCTTCACCATGTTTTCCATGCGCTGCAATTGCACATTTTTGTTGTCTAGTTCTCTCCTTAGCTGGTCAATGGTGATGCTGTTTTCTGTGTTCCGATCCCAAAACCGCTTGTTCTGCTCTTTTTCTAGACTTAGTTGTATCTCTTTTTTATGAAGTTCAGTCTACAAGACATTAAAGTCATCTCCTTCCTTCAATCACATTTAGGATGTTTTTATTCTTTCTCTTAACACTAGCAACATTGAATTACACGGTTACCTATCTGAATAGGGGCCACTGCATGGATTTACACTTGGCAAAAGACAGGAACATTGGCTAAACTACTCTGACACCTCCTAAATGTTCTATTCCAACAAAGCAGTAGTTTTCAACTTTATATATTGCTGCTATAATCATTTTGAAGCATGTAACACCTCAAAGCTGAAGTCTTTCATGCCATTTCCATCTATTCCCAAATCAGTACAAGCTACAAAATGAAATAAGATTATATTGTGTCAACATCAAATGAAAACCGCTGAAGCACTACATTGCATGCCAAGGGAAGCTGCTCTTTGATAAATACCCAGCTTTACCACTAATAAGAATTGTTCATTGCTTGTTTCATTTCATGCAGTAATTTGTCACATGTTCTCCAGAGCTTAAATCTTTTCCACCCCAGACATAATCTTAACAGTATACAATTTACATTATAAATGACAATTTAAAGTGTAAATAATATTAAAAATACTGACATACACATTTCAGAGCTACTAATTTAAAAAAATATGAATTTAACATGCCCAAACTGAATTATCAATAGGCATTTCTGCTA
>JAOXNH010000031.1:2120423-2133215 GCA_028566575.1 Bartramia longicauda
AGACACTGAGATTCAGTAAGTCTTTACATTCTAATTCCATCGACACTGGAGATACTGAGGCATACTAAGCAAAAATACCACTTTTTCCTGACCATTTTCCTATGCATCTGCCACTAAACATTGCTGCAGTAAGCACAGTGGTGAGATGACATTTTGGTTTGATCCACCGGAGTGTGAGTGAACAAGTAAATCAAAGTTCAAGAAAGAAAAACACCATCTCCATTCTTCTCAGCTGGCCATTTATTTTCAAAATCGTTAATGATCCTTCTCTGGGAGAAATTCCCAAATATTAGATAAGCAACTATATATAAAAATCACTAAATCCAAGCACCACCACCTGGGGAAATAAAAAAAATAATCACTCAAACCAGGAAACCTACTGAATTTCACAAGTATCACTTTTCCAATGCTGTATAATTCTGAATCTAACAGTATGCAGAACCCTGGAGCCCTGCAAATTCACTATCAAAGGGCATTACTATATCCTGCTGTTAGTGCAGAAATCCCATTGCCAGCAGGAAGAACTTGTTTCACCGTGGACAGAAATCGAACTATTATCCTGGCATACAAATTACAAAGATCAGGGTAATTCATCCTTCACTGTAGAGTGCCCTGGGTACCCATATCCTTACATTTTGCGTTCACACCTTGTCTGTCACATTAGTATAACAGACTACACTTTAAGAATCTGTTAATTTTCATTCAGTGTGCTATTTACTGTAATGACAGATGGCAGGTACAAGAATTTCTCTAATAACAAAAAACCCTGTGTGCCACAATAATTCCTGGACATTCTCACTCATTGTAACAGCACCTGTGAAGAAAAAGACACGTCTTTATTTCCTAACATATTAAGAATTGGCTTTATGCAATAAAAATGAATTTTGCCCATCTAATTTTAATACTGCAGGAGGAATTAAAGGATATTGAAGGAGATAGTTTTTCTCCTTTTTAAAGTCTTATGCTTTGTTTTGTCAGGATCACCACAGATGTAGGCATTTACAAGTAATTATTAGCATCACCTCTTAAGTTTTGCAACAATTAAGTGGCAAAACATACACACTTCCACTTTCCTATGATGTTTCCAGATACAGAACTTTTCTACAAGAAACACTGAGGACAAGATTTCTATAAACATCTGCCTTGATCTCATCAACAAATGTAACCTGCTCGATTAAAGCCAAATGAACTTTTTCCTCACAAAAGTGCTTTTGGAGGTATTCCCAAAAGAAAAGGGGTGAGCCCAAGGTGGGGAAGGGCAAGTCTAGACTCGTATGTTTTGAGTTTTGGGAGCGGGATTGCTATTAACAGCCTTTGGGAGACACGTCTGTGAATCTTTTCCTCAGGGGGAAGGAAAATGAAGAAGAAATTATTGCTATGAGGTAGCTTTGAGCCAGATGGTATTTGATGGCCTTTTGTTTGCGTTATTTGGATTTTCCTGGGTGACTGGTCAAAAATGGGTGGATTTTCCTGGGTGACTGAGAAAAATGGAGCCCTTTATCCCACACACCGAGTACCACAAACGCTTCCTTAAAATAAAAACACTGCCTCCAACAGAGCAGCCCCAGAAAGCTCAGCTGTGCCACGAGGACGGGACCAGTCTTCCCAAACCGGGCTGGCCCCTGTCACTCGCCCGCCGCCGGCGGCGACAGTGACACCTGCCCGGCCGACAAAGCTCTCCGCCACATGCAGCCACCTGCCTTTCTGTGGCGGGAAACGAGGGGGCCCCTGAGCACCCTGACCGGCTTCTTCTTCACAGGTCTGTCCCGAAGTCCCTCTAGCCTCCACAAATCCCCCCCACACCTCCACTCCAAGGGAGTTTTTACCTCATCAGGGCGTGCAGCTGTTACTGTCTCCTCAGAGAGGCTGCTCCCTCACGGTGAGGAGAACCGGCTCATCCCTTCTCCAGCCTCCTCCCCGGGAAGGGGCCCTCCCGCGGCTGCAACCCGAGCCCCAGGGAGCCGCCCGGGGAAACCTGGCCTCGTGGAAGCCAAGGCAGCAAAGCCATCTTCCCCGCCGCCACCCCCGGTGCTCTCCCCACTCCCTTCCCATGCAGGCCCAAAACGGCGCCTCACGTGTGCCCCCCTCAGGCCGTAGGCCCAGGAGTTAAGGCGCCCTCACGGTTGCTGGATTGTGATGGCAGGTGATTTGATGCCCTCCTTGAAACTGGAAAAATCCTCTCATACGGCGGCAGGGGACAGCCCCTGGGTTATCTTCCTCCTGGTATTTGGTGGGTAAGGTAGTACATTCGCAGGGGGTGACCATGACCAAAGGCAGAAGTTGGGGTGAGGAGGCTTCCTCCCACCACAGAAAAGGGCAAAGGGCCAGAAGCATCTCCCCCAAAATCCCATTCATAAATGCAAATTAAAATATTTTGATTTTTACATCAATCTCTTCAGAGATGAGGAGTTTTTTTTAATTCCCAAAGGTGATTGCCTGACTAGTATTTTCAGTTCTCAGGGAGTTGGTGTAGAGTTAAAAGACGATCGTTTTACTTCAGCAAAGAAAGTTATGTGGCTGACTGTACTGTTGTGGGTCTTTATTTCAGGAGTGAACACGCAGATGTCAACAGGCTGTCCCTCTTTTAAAGTTATTCAAAATAACAGCCAACAGCTTATACCAGACACACCATGTTAGAAGCTTCCAGTAACAAGTGAATGAACTGGGCCCAAAACAGAGAGCTGGAGAACTTAAGTGGGAGCAAACTCAGCAGACAGACACGCGTGTTTATATATTTAAATACCTGACTGAGAAGAACACATAACCATTCCTCGATGGAGAGCACAACATTTTAATTTACAAGAGAAAAAACCCATTCAATTAGTGCTAAAAGAAAAACCTGAAAACAAAGGAAGAAAAGTGGTCTTACACGGACTACTACAGACTGAGCAAAGAAAAGTAAGAATGAACCAGCTGAAAATAGACCTATTCTAGCTGCACTGTGCTCCAGAGGTGTCAGTGCAAAAGCAGCAGCAAAAAACACACACTGAGGATGGAAAACAGCTTGAGGAAAGGAGAACTATCTACTGTACCACCAGCAAAAAAAAAAGGTAGCACTGAAATGATACATTTTTCTTCTATCCACAGAAAAAAAGTGGCGAAGGAGTTTATCAGTAAATATGCTACACAGTATCCTGAAGCCAGCTTTCAATGCTTAGTCTCAGGTGTTAACAAAGCATGAAAACCCATCCGGGAGGCCCGCACCTACCTCTCACAACACTGGTGAGGTTTGTTTCTCCTGTATTTTGGACCGTGCATTGAGGTTCTGGTCCTTGCTGTGGGTCTGGGAAAGGAGAGGGGCACTGACCATGTTGCTCCTGCTTTTGTCGGGTTGTGTATCCAGTTCCCAAGCCCCTCCGGAGCCGTTGGGAGCCACCTGCCTCTTACCCCAGCCCTTTTGCCCGAGTCGGTAGCCTTGGGAACAAACTCCTCCTCTAGAGCTGATCATGTGCGTGAGGGAGAGCCAATAAACGCCCCATCCAGTGTTTGGTATCTCCGCAAAGTGTCATTCAAAGCCTGGCTTCAGCGGGAAACTTGATAGCTTTTCCTCATCAGTGCCGTGGTAGGGAGCTATGCGGAGCATAACCTCTCCCGGCAGTAGGCACCTTTTTTGCCTGCTGTTTCGTGGGGTGCAGGTCCTGAGCACCCCAGCCTCTTTGCTGCTTCCCCCTGCCACTCCTGAAACACCAATTACACCCTAGGGACAGAATAACTCTTCTAGGATAGAATTCCTGAATAACTTTTCTTCTATTTTGGGAATATCTCTGGGAAGAGAAATATAAGAATCAGCACAGGTTTGTCAGCAAGATGCAAATATAAACTTCTCATCTTTAAAATAAGCCATTAGTCCCATAGAGAGGACTATGGGCTGTGCAGGGGGGATATAGCTTCAGAGGAAGGTAATGGAGTATGGATTTATGGATTTATGCCAGCAGAGGCTCTACTTCTAAAATACCTGGGCCATATCCACCAGCCATTTCAGATTTGGTTAAAAGCAGTAATAATGGCTTTAGCTGTTAATCATCTTATTTTGGGGGGAGAGGGGGCCTTCCCCAGTGAATTAATCTGTCTGAACCTCTAGTGTTTCTTCATATGCCCCATATCAAACATAAACATCTACAGAATTTGCCTTGCTTTTTACAGGACGAGCTCAGACACAGGGCTGTGTCACCACAGCTTGCTGCAGTGTCCAACCTTACAATAAGAGCATCTGGCTGTGGTGCCTCGGGTGACTTTAGCTGTAATCCATCTTGCAAGAAACAATTGCAAGAAATAGCTTGGCACAGAAACCTCTGATCTCAGTAGATGAGTATATCTAAAAGCTGTCCAATTGTGTACACAGCCTGCTAAGATAGAGGTAAATACTAGACAACTGTTCAATTAAATGAGGTGATGGCTGCCCTGACCATTTTGTGCTTCTCTCTTGTTTTTTTTTTTTTTTTGAAAGTGTGTAACTGAGTCTCAACAAGGGAAACCCCTTTAGGTATTGCATAATAATACAGGATAATTCCAGGTAATCATGGAATCTTTTATTAATTTAGTGGTAGAATGAGGACTTACCTTTGATGTGTCTGCTTTTGTAAATCTTGTTAAGTTACTCCATTCAGAGTGCAAAATGGCCCTTTCTCTGGGAGAGCTTATGGTAATATATAGAAAATCAAGAATTGTTATTGCTGAAGTGCCCTCAGCACTATAATACAGTTGCCTGAACATAACACAGCTATAATGCTTGTATAACAACAACAACAATGTTGTAAGGTTTTGGTGTTGTACTGTGTGACTCTTTTTTTGATTCCTGGTTCCTAATTTGAATTTTTCTTTCAGCAGGGTAATTCTCTGTGCCTTACTTCAGATAGGTGAAAATTCAGATGCAGAGAGAAAATCTTCAATTCTGAATTTAGATACCCTGAATTCACCTCCTTCAGTTGTGACAGCACTTGTGCTCTCCTTAGAGGGGTGGATCTATTCCTTACCTTGGTTTGTTGCTTTTCAGTTTGCTTTGAGTAACTGAGGGACCTAGACCTATTTTGTGCTAGAAGCAGTATGATTTGGAGAGGCTTTTTTATGTTCACCAAATAAAATTTTTTTCTTTTCAGACTTCAAAGACACATGCTTTTTCCAACACAAAAAGGATGAAGGTTCATGGATTTTGCAGCTTACTTCTGTTTCGCAGTTTTTCCTTTCACTCTGAATTCTCTGTCTTTCCCTTCCTCTGTCTGATTTTTCATATTTCATCTCAGGCCTGTCCAGAAAAGCAGGCTTACTCTGTAGCTTGGAAGGAAGATGAACTCAAATCCAACCTGGAATCTGAGCAGAGCTTCCCTGTGTAGCCCTAAGAATGTCTCTCTAGAAACAAATTTTGAATGTTAGTAGTTGACTGCAAACTCTTTGAGGCCATACAGAATCTTAATGTGTGTTTCTTCTTGTAATCTCTTCTTTTAGATGCAAGACTGACATATACAGAGTTGAGTGGATAGATGTGTTACAGTCAGCTCAATCTGAATGGAGGTAAGTATAGAAAAGCCATATTTTCTATGTATTTGTTTCTAATTTTTGTATATAATAAACCTTCAAGGGAATTGTTACCCTAAGAAGGAATTATTCACTTCCTAAGGGATCCAGGGCTGATTCAGAAGGCTTGTGTGTTTTGACGCTTGTGTTTTGTTCCATCCTACTGCAGATTTAGGTGAATGGCTTCGGACTCTGGGAGAGGAAGAAGCTGGGACAACCAGTGGTGCTTGAAGGCATCTATTATTGTTTAAAACTCCTGAAGCTCTTCAGCTTATACAGAGCCCTGTCTGGAAGAAAAAAAGAAGTTGTTCTGGGGTAAAACCAGTGAGCTAGGAAAATTAAGTGCTGCTTTCGTTTTCCAGCCTTTTCATGCTTCTTGTATTACCGCGAGCAAGTCACCTGTTCCCTCTGTTTGTGTCCGTGAGAGGTACGAAGACCCACATTTCTATCCCTTTTTGTCCCTTTACACTTTTTGGGTAATCAGTTACACTTCTGCTCTTCTGATGTCCAGCTCTGAGCTGTTTTGGCATATTACCCCTCCTTAGAAGTCCCTTCAGTACAGATGAGATTATTTTCTAAAACTTCTCTTTAGAGATAAGTTGTGAATTTGCTTCCTTCAAATTTACAGGATATAACTAAACAGCAGGTAGATTTGAACTGAATAAGCATAAAGTTGAATTCCCCGGACAAAAAGGCAGTAACAGATGTGTACAAAATTTAGGAGCTGAATTCCCTGGTTTTGATTTCTAGGTTTACCTTTAATCTTACCTAGTGACTTGGCAGCTCAGGGACCCAAGTAAGATCAATAGCATTCACTCTGAATACCCAGTAAAGATTTTGCTTCCTTTCTGAAAGGGAAAAGCATAGCAAATCCCTATTAACTAAGCTGTGAAATGTTTGCATTTAAACCAACTTGGACTGTGACAGCTGGCACTGCCAGCAGATGGGGGCAGTATTGCTCTGATGAACTTCATATGCAAAAGAAACTTGGACTATCTGAAGGAATTTAGAAAATGTCAGAGCAGCTGCCAGCAAGGAGGCAGTGTTTTTATTGATGATAAATGTAGGGTTTGATTGTGAACTCTGAAAAGTGAAATCCATGGTAATTTCTCCTGCTTTAGGAGTGTAGTACTTGACAATTGAAGGAAAGGGTTCTGACATGACTCTATTCCAAATTTATTTTCTCTTACACTGAAGCCATGCATAAGTTTAATTCAAATATATTATTCTGTGTAGACAGCACTTCTCTGAACCCAAGTGTTTTCTACTACATCCCAAGAGAGAGTATCTCAGCTCTGTCCTGATGGGAACTCCCTGTAGAAGAATTCCTGTCTTGTAGCAAACAGTCCTAAGATACTTGTGCTATTTGAGGTTTTTCCCAGAGGCAAGATAAGAAAAAAAGGTTTGTATTTAATACTTCAAAATGTTTATATGAAGGTGAATGGTGAATATTGCTATAATTGTGTTTAGCACTGAAATCTATTTCTTGGAAGAATTAGTTTTCAGCTACAGCACAGCAATGCTCATCTGCATGTTGTTAATCCCATGTTCTTCATCAGTAGTTGCTGTATGTTATTAAGTTATCTTGCACTGCTTTTGTTTCCATTACATCTGGCAGGGAGTTAAATCCCACGTGTGTGGGCTGGAGCTGCTGCTATCTCTAGCGTTTCAAAAATCCTTTAGTTTCTTTGGGCATCACCAAGAAGTTAGCATTGTGCGGGTGGCCCAGACAGTTTTCTCAATGAGAAATGTGTGAGTAACACAGATGGGAACTGGGTTCTATGAGAACTGGGCAGATTTTTAACTCCTGCATGGAATAAGAGTGTGCTGAGAAAGCAGCACAGTATCGGGTAGGCCTTTTTGGATGATTGACGTTTTTCCTTAGCTGGTCATGGGTCTCTGATATATGCAAACACCTATAAGTGACCATTTTAGAGCTGGATTAACAGTATAAGGCTTTAGCAAATCTGGAGGTTGTAGAGGGAGAAAATTATGTGCTGGCAATAGTGACAAATTTGATGGAGTTATTGGCAAAAATGATGTTGGATTCAGCACCTGAAATGAATTGCAGTGCTGGAGTAGAGAAAAACTGTACTTCAGAAGTTACGTTGATAACTGTTAATTATCAGCCACTATAGACACTGTGAGAAGTATAGCTCATTTAGATTCTGGTGTCTGCAGACATTAGCTGTAGTGACCAACATTTTGTATTGGAAATTGATACAATCCAAAGAAGTACCTTGGCTTGTTAACAGGCTGGCATGTCCTTACACAGTCTTAAATAGTCCTGATGGCTATGGATAGGAGGATGTATGGCCCCAAGAGACAGCTCCTGGAGCCTTTGCCTGTCTCTAGAAGGCCTGTTGAGGGACAGAAATGAATTGCTCTTTGTGGTGACTTGGAATGAAGGTTTTTACAGTGAAATACTAGGAGTTTTAACTAGAGAAATCTGATTTGAGTCAGGCTAAAGGGTGAGTTCTGGATAAAAGCAGTCTGTGAGCCTGACCAGGATGTGAAGCTAATGAAAACTCAGCCCCTGGGAGGGAAGCAGAAGGGACAAAGCTCAATATAAGCAAGGATTGAGAATCGTCTACCATGAAAAATAAAGGGAGGGGCCTCTTTTCTACATTCCTCTTCACGGCTGTCGGGAATGGGAGCTGGGACACATGGGGTAAACCGAAGGCCCTGGGGAAACTAACATCTTAAAGGGGATGGGAATGAGTTGACATGAACAAATGCAAAGATTTCTGGTTTTAGAGTCACAGCTCCAAAGCTTTTCCCCCACAGTTCACTATGGGTTTGTTAACACAAGATGTTCACAGCTTTCAAAGCCTGAAGGAAAAATAACACACGTCCCAGGCACTGTAAGATCAAAAGTGGGGCACCTTAGGGACATAGGCATTACTATTTGTTTACTTGGCTGTGCCAGCATGAAAAGGGGTGGTCTGTGGGCTATGTTCTTTATCATCCTGTTCAAGGGCTGATAAAAAATAGAATTTTTTTTAAAGACCTTCAGTGATGTATGCTGTCGACACTTGTTTAAGCAGTCAGTCAAATGCCTGAGCCTACGTGCATATATGCAAGAAAAGATGCATCCATGTTGATAAGTTCTACAGTAGTCATTGGCGACTGCCTACATTAATAAAAGTATCCTAAGTTCTTAGTGTTATTTCTTATTCAATATATCGGGAAAGCATTGACCTTTTATGACAATGTAAATGGGAGAAAGAAATACGTCCAAGGAAATTGGTAGGCTCCATGTGGAGGAAAAAGCACTTCATGAGAGCAAAATTATTAGCAGCGCTCCGCTGTGCCGATTTGGAACAGGTCCATTGTATTTTCAGCAACTGGCAGTTTGGATTGTTACGATTCCTTGGCAAGTACAATAGAAAGATGGTGGTTTCCGGGGGCATAATAAAAGGGTGAGCCCCAGCTTTTGCACACTGCATTTTATAATTGCATGCTTGATGTGCACAATTGGGCAGCGCTGCCTTACTTGCCTTAATCCATCTCTCTCTCTCTCTCTCTCTCACTTCCTCACCCTCCCTCGTAGCAGCAGTAGCTGCTGCAGCTTTGGCAGATTGTCGGGAAGAGCACAGGAAATGAAAAGAGCTCAGCTATCATCTTAATGTTTTTCCCAAAGGATTAATTTCACCTGCTTCTCCAGTTTTCCTGATAGACTTTTTTTTTGCTTTTTAATCCAATAAGTATGGAGTTATTTCACATTTTAAAACCCTTTAAATAGGTTTAGGAATGGAACTACTCTCTCCTCCTCCCCCAGCCTTTTTTTTTTTTTTTTTGACAAGTCCGAAAATTGTGAAGTAAGCGGACAGAGTGACTGAGAGCTCCAGAGGGAGAAGACGCTTCCATTCTTTTAGTGCAGTGGGCTGAGGCAAAAAGGCCATTGTAATGGTAAATCGCAGGCAGAAAGGAAGAAAAGACTGATAATCAATCACAAATGAAGCATTCGTTTGGATTTTGGCAATTTGCTGGCCAGGGGCTTTTAAATCTATAAACTTTTTTTTTTCTTTTTTTGCCCACATCTTTAACAGCACAAGTTTGATATACCGAAGACAGGAAGATAAATCTTTACAAAGCTACCATGCCCAAAATACTTGGGAGTGGGGAAAGCACAGTGCTGAAACGCCAGTAAAACCTTGCCATTCTGAAGGAGAAACAGCATGCTGAAATGTTGGTGGGGAACATTTTAAACCCATCACCTTGGACTCCAGCTCTGAAGAAAAATTTTCCATCTCAGTCTCTTCTCATTTCACGTGTTCAGGGATGACTTGTGGTGGGCTTCTGGGGAGTTTAATTTGCAACTTTGTTGTTCTGTGATTGCCTGAGTGAGTTTTGTATTTGACTGAGTATGTGATAGGACAGATGAGGATGTTAGACAATATTAACACCAGCATATCATCTTCAGAGTCCAGCATTACCCATAAAGGAAGATATATCTACCTGGAGGCACTGCTTCAAGGAGGCGCTCCATGGGGATTCACACTGAAAGGAGGACTGGAGCACGGGGAGCCATTAATCATCTCAAAGGTATTTTTCTTATTTTAAATGAAAGGCAAACAAGTTAGGAGTGGTGCCTGATTTAAAGGGCAAGAGTTGTAAAATAACACTGAAATGTTATATTTGACACTGTATTTGGCTCGGTTTTGAAAAATGTCGAGCACCTATTCAAGTCAGTAGGTTTGCTCAGGAGCTATGTATTTGAGCAGCACATGAGAGCTCTTGGCATTGTCTGACTATCAAAGTGCAGGTTTTGTCCCACAGGAAGTATCTTGGCTTGCAAAAATTGGCTCTTTTTATTCCACTACTAGCAATGGGAGTGAGTAGGGGACTCTTACGAGGTGATCTTGTGTCACAAAGTCATAGCATATCAGGGCATGTCCAGTAATCCATCACCACCTCTTCTGAACAGAAAAGAAAGTAAGTGCTTTAAGTCACATGATGTGATGTTGGCTAAGTAGAACCGTGTGTGGAGAAACATAATAATAAATACTTGTACCTATTTGATATGTATATATATAACACTATGTTAGCAGTTTTCTCACCTTACGTACTCTTTACTTACTAAATATCTATTATATATGGTATGCCTTCAAGAGATTTATTATTTTAATTATTCATAATTGAGTATTGTCAACAGGCAAGTAATAGCATAGCTCACATAGATATTTTGAGGGGAAAAAATGGGAGAAAGAGTTCCTTACCCTCATTAGAACTGGGCTATTAAAAGTACCCAGATACCTCAAGATGCGGATACTGAAGACAATGGATTTTCAAAACCATCAAATTTAATCTTTGAATACCTAAAATGTGTTTGACATATGGCCCTAAAACTGTTTTGAAAATAGGGTTTAGGTAATTCTGAAATTTTACCTCTTAACCATTTTTCTTTTCAATGTGATCTGTCTGATGCATTGTGCTTGTTTATAGTATGCATTTGTATAGCAAGCTGCTAGGTGCACGTATGTACTTATGTCCAATCTTACTCTCTCATATAAACTGGGATGTATGTGGGGCGTTCCAAGGATTGGAACCAATGTTGGCTAAAAGAAAATGCTGATGATCAAAATCAATGTTATTCAAATCCTGCAACTCACTGTTCAAACACATTCACATGAAGACTGTCAGTCAGTTGAATAGTTCACCTGAAATAAATTATTTGTAATTAGTGCATCTACATGTCTAAGGTAAAAAAAGGGGACTTCCATAAAAATTCTTTCATCATAAAAGGATTTTAGAAATGTCACAAAATCATCTTTCCTGCAGGACCTTTTTGGAGGCAGTTTGGCATAGCCACATAAAGCAAAACTAGCCTCACTGAAATAGTGTTATATTTTTTCATTTTAGAAACATGAGGGACTAAACTTTAATCAGGTAGTTCACTGTTATTGTCAGTGTTCTGTATTTGTGAGGAAAAAGTTTCTTTTTCTTTGACATTCTTCTGTGATTTAAAAAGCGCCACTTTTTTTTTTTTTTTAATTGGGGGCGGGGAGGCAGAGAGGAAGAGAGATGGTTCTGGCTGCTGAACATTAATTAATCTATGGGATTTGGTTTCCACAACAACCAGACCCCTTAATGTCAAACATGCCTGGAGTGTGCATAGTGCCACTGGGAGCTGTATGACTTGTGCCTGCCTTCTGTGAAACGGCACTGCAAAAATGTGGTGGTGGTTTTTTTGTGGGTTTGTTGTTTTTTTTTTTAAACTTGTAACTACTCCTTGGTTTGTGCTATCAATGTTAGCATTTCATTGTTTTGCTCATGCATTAGTGATGCAGAGCTGGAGAAATGCTTGCATATGAAAGCTGTGCTTTCTAGATAGCATGAATTCTATAGCTGTTTCCTGGTTTCCAGTTGCAGCCGACAAATTCCTCTGGTGTTTGAATTCACTATGCACTCTTCAGAGTTAATTGCATATTAGTTGTTTAGCTAATTCAGGATTTTTCTTCTCTAAAGTAATGTAATACTTGTTTTGTAAAGTAATTACTGTAAAGTAATGAGGAACTGTGGAGAAATGATAAATTGAATCACCTGTTAAGTTCTGTACTTGCACAAGAGTAATCATAGAATAGTTTGGGTTGGAAGGGACCATTAGAGATTGCACTACTCATGCAGGTATGCACTAGGAATGATCCAGTAACAGCTTTAAATAATATTACCTATAAATATCAGAAAATGTGAATGTAAGTTTTTAATTTCTGATTATTCATAATTAAGGTAGGAGCTTTATTTCTGTTTTGGCTCCCTATTCTGTTTTGACAAACACATTATATTTATGTCCACTTAACTGTCTGTTTGCATTGACAGAGTGATGTTAAATGGCCTTAATGTAAATAAAAATGTAGATTTCAGCAAATATTGAAACTGGTACCCATGAAAGCATGCAACATGTCTTAAAACAGTCAAAGTAACATAGATGTATTGTTATAGAATAGTACAGAGATAATAAATTTGTTTGAATGCAGTAGTTCTTTCTAGCCATGAGGATCTGATGCACATTTGGGATACAAGAGTATTGGTCTGTCTCAGCTTCAGACCAAAGCCTGTGATAGAAGTTAAAAACCAAGATGAGTGAACTTACAAAAGGCTCAGATGCACGAAAACTGGTTCTTGTAGCCCTGTGCAGTTCTTTGTAAAGATACATTTTCCTATCAATAATATACCAAGAAATCATAGAATGGTTAGAGGTGTAAGGAACCTTAAAGATCATTGAGTTCCAACCCCCCTGCCATGGGCAGGGACACCTCCCACTAGGCCACGTTGCCC
>JAOXNH010000031.1:2155594-2176539 GCA_028566575.1 Bartramia longicauda
GGGCAGGAATTGTGTGGATAAAATAGAATTCATTACTACTACAGAAATAAAACATGATGGCTTTTTCCTTTGAGTTCTGAAGAAAAACGTGTATGATGCTGAATAGCCATGTGACTTTTTTATTAGATCCTGGGTCAATTTTGCCTTCTCCATCACTCTCACAAAAGCTACCTGATTAATCAAATTCGTCAACTCTAATGCATGTAGGAATGATTTCCTGAGGCCAGTGCTTTAGCTGATGTAAATCAACACATTGATCCTACTGGAATGACACCAGGATCTCAGCTGAGAAATTGGCCTGTGTTTTTCTTTCACTCTTTCTTCTCTGGAGTGAATAATGCGTCCCTAAGGTACAAAACTAATTACTGTGGGCATATTGCTCTCTCACAAAGGAAAGACTCAGGAATTCAGGTAGGCAGTGTTAGGCATAAAGCTCAGGTACAATGTTCAGCAAAATTTTGAGAGAAAATAAAATAATTTTCCAGATGTGTTTCAGACCAGGTCTTTTGGAAAATTCACTTGCAATAGTTGCAGTGAGATTGTCCTGTCTAACCCTGCTCTTTGAGGAAAGGTGCCAGCAAGGCCAGCATAGGGTGCCCTGTATATTTGTTCTTAGAAAGCTGGCTTTTGGGATAGAAATTCAGCAGAAGGAAAGTGGTAGTAGAAGCAACACAATCTTGTAACAGAATTTCATGTACACCTTCAACAGTACATTCAACTTCTGAACTGACATTTCAGAGAGGAGGAAAAAAAATCAGAGAAACTAATAAATGTGTCAAGTCATTCAGTTGAGTGAGTTCTTTTGCTCAAATAAAGAGCCACACAAGTTTTCTTCAGAGCTGAGTCTTTCCTTTGAAAGGGCAGGTTTGGCAAGGAGCACTTCTCATCCTCGTCCCAAGTGAGAAAGAAGAAGTATGTGTTGGCTGACATTTACTTAAAGATCAGCCACTTCCATGTTTGCTTGTGAGATTGGAAAGGATCACAAAAAAATTTGATTATGTAACAGTGTGGATGCTTGCATTGTTAGAAAAATGGTTCCAAAACCGAAAGTTTCATAGACTGTACTACGGATGGGGTCTCTATACAATACAAAAGGCTGCTGTAAAGAAAGATATTAGACAAGAATATTTTGTGAGATCCAGTGCTATAGAATGGACTGAGATTCTGGTGTGCATAATGAAACATGGTAATTAAACTAAAGTCACTGTTTGTGCTATTTAGCTCTTGCTGTTTCATGTGCTTTTTATTCTTAGCATTGAGGGTAGAGAACAATAGGTTATATATTTCAACTCTCCCCTCTTTTCTGCTGTATTGACTCTGAATGTCTAGATAATTTATAGGGACTCTCAGCCTCTCACTTCTGCTTGCACCTGATTTATTCTTAACAAAGGACAATTTGATCACATAAATCTCACAGTTGTGTATGCTTGTGTGTCTTAAGTCATTCCTCTCAGGGTTTATGTATATGTCAACTTGCATGTTGCTTAATGGAGCGCTTGAAACCCAATTGTAATAACTGCAGACAGTATTCCTCTATGATTCTTTCTCCTCCTTGCAAGAAGGTGAACAAGCAGTGTCAAGTACCAGCATTACCATTTGTTCTATCTACGTCTTAGCCTGACACTTCAGACAAAAAGATGGAATTGCCAAATGCGTCAGCTTTCTCCTGAGGCCTTTAAGCACTGGAAGGGCAGTTGATGGAGTCGTGCAGAGAGCGGATAGTCAGGGATGAGGGTGAGCATGGGGGTGAAATGGCAGTCGCGGGATGTTCCTTAGCATTTCATCTTTGTCCTTCAGCATTTGTGAAAGCTACTGAGTAAATATCATCTGGGAGAAGCGGAATCCGGGCTCCACAAAAGGTGTTTGTAAGTCGTGATTTCATGGTGCTCAGAGAATAACAGTGGGAGAATGAAGCCAGCGGGAGCTTGTGCTTTCTGATGAGAGGAGGTGGTTTGCTGGGTAACTAAAATCACTGGAACTGGCAAGTACTCTTTTGGTTCTTTTTCTTAGCTTTGTACCGACTTGGCTGGTAATGGATTTCTTCTTTGCTGATTGCGAGCTACCAAGGATGTAAAATGCTGCTGTGATGTTTGCTGTTCTGGCATAGTCTTTGGTCGCTGTGGGCATGGGAAAACCTAATCTGCTAAAAGCACTTGCAGTTTTTTTTTTACATATGAGGTTCAAACATGCCAAGAAAAGGAGCTGGGTGGTCATACAGATACATTTCCAGGCATTTCCAATGCCTTCAAAGTCTAGTTAACATGACCTGGGGAGCTCAGCTCTATATGCTACATGGCTTTAGTTCCCTGAACACAGTGAATCCTATGGCCAACTTCTGAACCTTCTGCTGAGGAGATATACAATGCAAGAACTACCAGATTTTAAAATGTGGCCTATGTTTTTGGACTGACCAGGAAAATGTTATGATTACTGGTTTTAATGCATTTTCCTATCACGTTAGGTGATCTGGATGCATTTGTTTCTTGCTCATCAATCAGATAGTCAAATTCTGATTTTAGAAATGTGTTCTGTTCTCATAGTACTTTAAGATGTGTAAGAAAAAATATATACATATAGTATTTTGGTGCCAAACTCCAAACTGATTTCACCTGCATCCATTTGGGCACCTGGGCCTTTATGCTGCTCTGCATTGGTTTCTTCCCTGCACTTCCTGAATGAAAGAAACATTTATGAGAATGTGAGGTACTCGAGTATCTCCAAAGTTGGCAGACACCTAAACATATTGTGAGTATTTGGGCAAAAGCCATTGTTTTAAACAATAATTTTAAACCAAAGCACTAGGGTTGAAGTTTTACCAGAGTCTTAATTTTTTATTGGGCCAGGGAAAAGCCATATTTGAAGTTGTAAAAAACCTGCAGATTATCTGGTTGTATTTCAGCCTGCCTTATGAGTCAAACTGGCATTTATCTTCCAGTTCTAGAAATGTTATTGTGATGATGTGTGAAATAGAAACAAGACAATTAGTGTTTCAGACATGCCAAACTGGCAATCAAACCAACTTACTCTAACTCAAAGGGAACAAATCTGACATGGAGACCATTCAGCGTAAACAGCAGCTACAAAAGAGCAGTATGCCTTTATTTTCTGATCATGGTAGGTTAACAACTGCTTGTTAGTCCCAAGGTGTTCTCTCCTTCCCCAGGCCCATTGCTTTGGAAAAGAAATGGGTCTTGAAATTAAGAGTTGTGATCATCAGTCTCAGTAAGTGATGAAGCATGTATTATGAGCTATTACAACTTCATCGGCAAGTGTCAGGGCAAAATTGTTTAGGGGCTGTGAGCACAGGAATGGATGATAAGAGTCTTTTCATTTATTAATCACTTTAGTTCACATCTGAATCTCAGCCAGCTGAAAAATAATCAGCTCTGGAGAATGGGCACATAGAGCTGAACACAGTCAGCTTCTAGCTTGGCCATGACATCTGCATTTTACTACTTTTACTTTAGAAGGGTATGCCAGATTTAATGATTCTGGACAATGCTGACAAAATGTTCATTATATGTGGAAGTTTATTGGATTAACTTACTAGAAGACATTTTGTGGAAAACTTCAGTGAGACACTGCCAAACCTGATACTTCATGTTTTAAATTGCATATTAAGTGTTTTCAGTTTAACTACGAAATATACATCACCAGTAGTTGGATGCTGAAGCTAAAAGATGTGATTAGAAGCGTGGTGTAGCTTTTTATTTGTGAAGGGATATTTATCAGTGGAACAATTTACGAAGCTTCTACCACAGCAGCTTCTTAATCCTTGGGAATTTTAAACTGAAGGTGGGATTTTATTTTTATTAAAAAAAAGTTTCAGATTGGTTTATGCAGGAATTAATTAGTCATAAACCTGTGTTATGCTGAATGTTTGCAACTGCTTTTTCTGGCAGCATAATCTAGAAATTTATCTCATGGATCTCATGGTGTTTATGGGGTTTACAGACTTGACCAACAAACTGCAGGAAAATTATATGAGTCATTTACGTCCTTGCAGAAGTTGTTACAAGCTCACAAAGCAAATATGATAAGCCTATAACTACTTTCTCAGGATCACAGATCTTAAAATCTTTGAAAGGTGATACTTCAAAGACTTTCTGTGCACAAATTTTCAAGTGATTTGCACTGACAAGTGATTTGTGCTTGCAAGATTTTCTAAGAGTTGCTCAGCACCCACCTTAATAGTACTTCTGGGCAGGAAGGTGATTAGCTGTGAGAATTCAGCACCAGGATTCAGTGTTTATCCCCACCGGGTATGGTTGGACTTTTTCTGACAAAACCTGTTGTAAGGTATTTGTTCATAGAAACTGAAGCAGATTCTTTTCTGGCTTCCTGCCATCCCTGTAGCTATTTTTGAATTGATATTGTCTGCTCTCAGTATCTTGTAGAGAAAGGAAAGTGAGATCAGGAATCAAACTGTTAATGTGTCTGAGAGGTGAAATCATAATTTTTTTAAAAAATTCTTATTGCACACTCATTTAATTTATAAAACTATCAGTGCAGTGTCAAGGTGTCTGTATTTAGTGCTATGACCGTATTAATGCTAAGAGGAGGAGAGCAGAAAGAGCACGATTTGCTCTGAGGGGCTTCTTACTCTAAGCATAACTAAATCACACAGTAAGATACAGTCCTGATCACAAAGAACATATCACTTGACTGAAGGGAGGGAAGAGAAAGGCAGACCCAGGAAGTAATGCTGTTTGGTTTGAAACAGAGCTCATTTGATATCAATTCCACAGTGTTAGCCTCTAGATGATTCCGTTTCTTATGAAAGGTATAAGTATTCAGGGGTGTGTGCTAGACAAAGTTGCTGTAGGTTTTAATAGCTGTACTGTACCCTTAATTTTCCAATATCTGAGAGTTATTTATTTGTTTGAGGGTCGATAGAAATAGCTGTGATTGTTTTTAACACATTTTTATCTGTCAGAGCCTATCTAGGCTCTAGAGGAAGTTCTTCAAGATTTAAATACCCTGAAGCCCATGGAGATGGAGGTGATAATACATATCTTTGATAGACTGACAGACCAGATAGCTGATGCAGCAAACTATGTGAACTCTGACAGCCCAGTGGGAGGAGTATGTTCATGTTGAGAGGGGAGTGCCTTTGCAATCACATCCAAGAAAGCAGTTGACAGATACTGATCAGCCACATGCGGCTGTCCTTGTACCAAGGTTACCCTTGCTGCTACTTGGAGTGCAGGGAGAAGGAGAGGATTTAAAACATTTTTGTTCATTAAAGTATGACAAAAGACCTTATTCTGCCCAGGCATACAGCCCACAAAGCTGTTTAGGGACTGAAAGAATCAATTGAGGCGATCCAGTGGTAGCAGAACAAAAGATCTTGGCCAGTGTAATTAGCTAAGTACTACATGCTGTTCCTTCAGCCCCCACTTAGTTAATCAATCAGGACATTGAGTGACGATACGTATTTCAGACACACGGCTGAGTGAAAAACATCTCTTCCCTTGACAGGCAGGCTGAGATCATACACTGGCCACAGTCACCTGGGCTCATCTGAAAGCCCCGTCTGCCTTGTGCTGTTTATATGCATACATTTTATCAATAATTGAAACTAACTTCCCAATAGATGGACATCCAAAACTAAGTCAGTTCCTGTTGCAAATGGTGGCAATACAAGTGACAAGTATAGAGGACCTGTTTTGCAAGAGCTCTGTAGCCAGCTGAGGTCCTGTGAAGTGAGGGGTGCCTCAGCGGTTTCCGCCAGCAGAGGTGCTGCCTGGGGGAGACCGATGGCTGAAATGTAGTCACTTAAAAGGACTCTTGTAAAAGGAGTGAGGAAAAAGGAAGCATTTCCTAAAAGGTAGGTTGGAGTGAGCTACCAGGAACAGTTTTGGTCCCTTGGGGTGCAGCAAAAGCACTCAAAAGTGTGGACTCCCTCAGTACTTAGTGCAAAGCTGAGTGCTGTGGCACACATCATCACGTGCTTCTGTTAGGCATTCAGGTAAACGGCACTGCGTGGCTGCACCAGCTATCCCATTGCAGCAACCGTGAGCTGGTGGCAGTGGAGAGCACGAGCACTATAAGAAACTTAATTCCATGTTCCTAGAGCTGCTGGTTAAGCAAGCCTGACTCTGGTGCAACAAGGCTTATTGAAATGCCTATCTTTCTTTGTCTTAATGATTTGGGGAGTAGTTACAGTAAGAAGGAGAGGAAGGCAACTTTATTATATCTACCTTCTGTTCCATCAAGACTGGGATTCCTGAGTGAATTTCTAAGGAAAAGGAAAAATAAGCAAAAGGGCAACCTGGAAGGTAAACATAGAGCCGGGACTGAGGAATGTCTTGGTTCGGTTTTGAGGTCATTGCAGGCTGTTTTATCCAGTCAGCAAATCCCTCAGTCTGCCCACGCTTTCACCTGGCAAATGGATAACATTGCACTCCATCCCTATCTATGTTTTGTATGTTTTTTAGCTCTGTGAAGACATACACAAGCATACCGTTGGCAGCTGTAATTTTGGTAGAGATCTCTAGGATCCACTATTGTGCCAACAGTAACGGTCAAGAGTCTGCCACCATCATTGTACTGTTTTTATACATAGTGAGAAACTCTGTATTTTGGCTATACATGTGATTAAGGCATTAATCCTTGCCCCAGTAAAGGCCAAAATGCAGGAGAGAATCCAACTGCTAAGCCTCTGTTCAAATCTGGGGGTCTGTCCTGTCAGCAAAATAGAGATTCAACAAAAGAGGGTCAGCTGGCTCCAGTCCTAATACAGCTTGAGGAACAGATGCTGGGAGTTTTGCTGTAACTGTTGGTCTGTGCAGCTTTTCAAAGGGACAGCACTGTACATTTTTAATTTTTATGTTGGCAAGGGTGAGAGTAAACAGCAGCAGTTCAATATTAGCGTTCACAAAAGTCTCTGCTGGGACGGCTGGAAAGTCAGACTCACAGCCCTGAGGTTTGTTGTCCCATTTCCCTGGGGTTTTGTTCTTCTCCTGCCAGGCCCTTTGAACGTGATCTGAAGTCTTTAAAGCTCATCCAAGCTTTTCACATATTCAATACAGTCTGCTTCGATACAGACTACACAGTGCCTGCTTTTAACTTACCAGGTTAAAGACAGTCCCTCTGAGAGAGAGGATGTCTTTAGAAATTGTCCCTTCGGTGAGATACCCTTCTGTCGACCTAGTGAATGGTCAGTCCATGGTCACATTACAGGCCTTGCTGCTCTCACTCTGTGCAGTATCTTGCTCTCTAGGTAGTACTGGTGGAGGAACCACTGAAGGTCTGTGGTGGTGCTTGGTGTGAAGAAAACTGTGAAAACTCACTCCCAAGGTTTAGATCATAATTTAAGTTCTGGAGGTTTCTAATGCATAGGCTCAGTGGCACAGCTGACAGCAATGTAGTTAGACTTGTGAATCACTGCTCGCTGCTGCTTGGATTAAGCCAGGCCTAGCACAGACAGGGGTTGCTTTCTGAGGCAGCGGATAGGGCTGTTATAGAGAGGAGGCTGCAAATTTCAGGGCTCAAAGTGTGTGTTTGCTTTGGGTTTGGAAGCCTTGAGGAATGGTTGTTACTGGACATCATTAGTCATAGCAGAGAGAAATACCCATTCCAAGCCCTCTTACAGTGGAAGAACTTTTCTTTCAAAAATACTTCTGTATAGGCTTCATCCAAACCCCATTAAATGGAAAAGACATATACTGAATTTAGCAATGCTTGGTCAAGTCCCCAAAAGGATATTAGTTAAACTAATTCCAAACAGCCCGAGCAGTGCCTGCCACAATATTTCTGCCTTGAGGTTTTGAGTGTACTTTTTGTTCTTTCCTCTTGGAACTTTTACGCAATCTTAAAGTTTTCTTCAGTTTGTTTGACTCAAAGCTGTTGTTGCAAACTTGTTTGCCAGAAGGGACATTTTCATCATTCACAGGACCTATTTTTAAATTCTGCAAAGATTCCTTAAGTGAGAATGATATCCCAGAGAACCGCACAGGATGCTGTGGGTATGGCAGCTGATCTCAGGGACGCTGCGGAGCAACTTGGAGCTGAAACAATTGACCGTATTCATTGAAGTGGCAGGGAGAGCATAGGGAAACAGAATGTAGTTACCTTCACTGGAATTTGGCCAGCGTCCCAGCTGCCACTAATGCCTGTGCTCTTACAGGAATGTCCTGGGATTTTCATTAATGTATGATTCAGCTTATAAAAACATGTGCCTGCTGCCTTAGCCCCTGGAGCTCTGGCAATTAAAGAAATGCGATTTAGCCAATGTGTAACGACTGGCTTTAGCAGGCACATTCCCTTCCTTTCTTGTTATTTCTGCTCCCCTCCCCTTTTTCCTCCTCCCCACCCCCAAGATGCAGGAGTAAAGTTTCCAGTGCATTGAGTAAACAGCACACGTAGCGAGTCCCTGTGCACCATTCAGGTAGCGCTTTGGGCACACAGTCTTTGCGTAGCTGCACAGTCACAAAAGCGTGCTCTGTAAAATCAATTGAATGGATTTCAGAGGGGAACCATCTCTGAGAAGGCCTGATCCTGGCTGACAGACTGACTTACCTTCTGCCAGGGAATGAGGCCCCTGTGGACACTCTTGATAGCTCCCATCGTCCATGAAGCAGGAGTATGGTTCTTTGGTGCCTAAGACTGAAACCAAGAAAATGGAAAAGGTTGTGCAATATTCAGATGTGAAGTGCTCCCTGTACCCAGTCCATCTAAGCTCAGACATATCCCTACATCACCTTGTGTCTTTAATGCTGATACCTCTAGAAACCAACACTACATGCAAGAATAGAGGAAACTAGCGAGTCAAAGGGGCCTTCTCGTGGTGCAGGAGTTAGGTCACTTTTTGTGTGCTCCCCTACTTTAGGCATAAAACTGGAGTAAGCCTAGGAGTACTCATGGAAAACATGCCTTTGTAATCCAATTCATTCCTGAGATCAAGGGCCTTTCACTGCTGATGGCCAAAGAGGTCATTTCATACTGCCCTTGTTAGTGGGAATCTCATAGTTGTTTGTCCTATCAGTTTATTTTCAATGACATTTTTAGAAACAGAAGAGCAGCAAAAAAAAATTGAGAGAACTGTGATAAACCAGGAAATAGTACCAAGTGGAGGAGAAGACAGGAAGGGAACGCACGTTTTCAGTTTGTATTTGAGATGCTTGTGGTGGACTTTTCCCTGGCACATATGACAGAACAAGATTTGAAATTTACATGTCATACTGGATATAAGCCCTGCATTTTAGATGCAGGGCAGGGTGTGATTATAAGCTTCCACAAAGTTAGCAGCCATCGGCACTGAATATTGAATATTCTGTGTTTTCACACAGAAAGCAGTTTCAAAAGACCAGGTTAAGAGCAAGAGCTCACTTGGCATGCAGAAAGGAGGAAGATAGTGGGCAATGCCTTATGTTTTTACAGGTATCTTTACCTCATCCTTCTCCACGGCACCTGACAGCATCACTGGCTCTGAAAATTTGGACATGCCTCAACCTGAACTGCGGCTAAATTCATTTATGTGTCTACTGCAGCTAGAAATAGTTTTACCTAAAAGTGTCTGGCTTGATAAATGAAACACAACTATAAATCCCCTTCCCAAAAAGAAGAGCTTAATAAGAATGTTCCAAGAAAGATGTGGCTACTTCAGAGGATTTAAGCAGGGAGAGGGATAGGTGCTATCCACATATCTTAATGAACTTCAGTGTTGCTAGTACAGCTGGGACAGGACAATATAGAGCAGAGCCTTACTGCCTGAGCTGTTAACTTGATTTTCTGGGGTATATTCTGGAATCTGAGCTCCATGCTCAGTCCTGCACATCCATATGAGCTGCAGTGGTTTGGGAAGCTTGTGTCTGCTGAGACAGCTATTAAGCCTGGGGAAAAACTGCTTCCCCCTTGAGAGGATAAAGGCTGGACCTTAGGAAAATAGACATTGTACTTTCCCATGCATCATCTGTCAGGATATGTGTAAAAGAAACACAGAGAGCAGGCACCAGCATCTTGGCTCTTACTATTGTGAGAGTGGCTTTAGGGAGTACCTTTCCCTGTCACCCACATCTGAAGGGATTTTTCGAAGGTAGGAGAAAACAAATGTACTTCCTTGCATTCCCTAGCAGTTTTTGCATTATTAGTGTCCACATCTGCAGTGAAAGAGAGCTCCTGGATCGCTATGAAATGCCTTGCTAATCACTAGCTAAGCCTGCTTTTATCGCCTTACTTTCAAAATTGCTCCAGCATTTTCTTGAGCTGGGGAATAACCCTCCCTGCGCAGGTTGAAGGCATTTAAGCTGACACGTGGGCAGGGGATTTGGGGGTGCACTTGGCCTCTTGGCCACTAGTTAAAGAATTGACACAGAGCACAAACAAAATGAATTCAGTGCTTGCTAAAATGAATGCTATCCAATGTTTAGTAGCCTAAGGTGCTTTCAGGACAAACTGGTAGGGAACATGCTCAGAACCACAAGGTTAAGGGTACTATCAGCAAAAATGTTAGAGAGCTGTATGGCAGGCACCACAGACATCATGGCTGGTGAAGTGGAAGGATTGAAAGATATCAGCCAAACAGGCTACAGAGGTCAGGACCCTCTTTCTCTCTTTTTGTAATTAGACAGAAGACTGCAGCATTCCCTGAAGAGTCTAACTGGCTTTTCAATATCTAAATTAAGAAATTAGGTAAATACCACTGCTTAGCAGTTTATTCTTGCTTTTCCACACCTTAAAATTTATTTGTGCACCTGCTTTTGAGCTATTGAGATGTTCACTCTGGCTTATGTGCAGCAACCCCTCTGTTTTCACAACAGTAATAACTGAAGGGCCTTTCAGATTAATTTGCTGCTCGTGCATAACTCATGTTACTGAAAACAGAAATACCCGTAGGTTTGAAGGGTGAAATTCAGATTTAGGACTGAGCATACAGGGCTTCATGCCTCTTCTCAATAACACTATATGAGCTGTTCTTTTAGCCCATCATTAGAAAAGCGTTCCTAATGGTTGAGTGCCACCAGCTACAAACGAGATGCTAGTAGCTCAGAGAAAAGCAGTTATCCCTTGAATTTGTAACTGCCGCAGGGTGGCAGCAGGTGACAAGGATAGTGACTGCAGGGTGAGGGATTTGAACAAACCGACCCAAGCTGTGTAACTAACGCTCCATCACCCTGCTGCTCCCAGCAGGACCACGAAGCCCCGCAAGGCATCCACAAGGCCTGAGGAAAGACAGGCTTTTCCGTTCCCGTGCTTTTACACTCGGATATCCTGGTAGGACCCTGTTTAGGAAAATGCTCGTACACAGCTAAGACTGCACACTTTCCGGTGGGTTTGTGGTGAGTAGGTTCTCAAACGCTCAGCCAGCCTGTCCTGGCACAAAGTCACAGGATCATGTGAGTGTGCAAGTAAGTGTGCACAGCAGTAGGCGGATGATGGTCAGGAGTACATGGACACTTCGATCTTTAAGATACTCGTTCTTCCTGTGTGAAATTGAAGCTGGTTGCTCCACTCACTCCTGTGCTTTCTATCATTTTCGAGTGTTTGGTTGTGATTCTCTACTATATGGGGGTCACAGTAGTGTCACAGAAAATGCAGCCAGGGAATTCTTTTCATGAGTTGATTTGGGGCAAGAAAACTCTTGTAGATGGTGCCATGAAGTGATCTTAACATGAACACTGGTCCTGCCAATAGCAGTGCCTTTGTACGATGTACTCCAGTGCCCCAGTGCATGGGGGACCAGAAGCAATACATTCTGCTGTACAAGTGCCCATTTTTTAAAAATAGCTGCTGTACTTGGGTCTGTGGAACTAACCATCTCAGCAGCAGCACTGAGGATCTCAGAAAAATAGTCTTCCTTTTGTCTCCAAGAGGCTTTTCCTTCAAGAAAGCGCTAAAACACTCCAGAGGTGCAGTAGGGAGAAGGGGGCAGGGAAGAAGGTTGACAAGCTGATCTGTAGGCAAGGAAAATGAATCTCCAGGGCTATGAGCGTGGCATCTTTCATGGGCACTAAATTCACTTGAGAAGACTTTTTAATAATTATAGAAGGCTGGGGGAGTAAAGAAAGGGTTTGCTAAGTGTGATGTGATGACAATGGCTTGGACCGTAAAATTCCTATTTTGTACTGGCACCGTCACTCTAAGCCATGCACTGTTGCCATTATCTGGTCCGAGGGGAGTTCTCGCTGCGTTATTGTGGAGTGTGTGTGACCTGGCAGTGAGTCAAAAACCATCGAGCTGCCATGCTGTGATGAACCGGCCCAGCTACTTCTGGAAGAGTCCGTTAGCATTTCCTTCTCATTACCTAGGGATGTCATCAGTACTCTCTTGCCCTAAAGGACACTTCTCTTGATGTTGAGCTGTGTTTTAATTGCTGTTGGCTGCTCTAAGCTTCGATCTTCAAAGAGTCCCTAAAAATTTTGATGTCTGATTCTCATTAAAATGAGTGAGAAGAGAATACCTAAATCCCTTATGCAGCTATTGAATGCCTGGCAGGAGCTCCAGTCAGTTCATCAAGCGTGGCTCTGTTGCATCATCTGTTCTTTTCCCTCCCAGATATAGACCATTTATTGGGTATTAGTTTGTATTAGTAGGCTCAGGGAGGAAGAAGGAGCATGATGAAGTAGGGAATATAGGGTAAAAGAAAGACAGAGAAATGATAGCACAATAAGGGAGAGCACAGCAAACAGAGAAGAATGAAAGCTATGGAGACAAGTAGGGAACCAAAACTATACATGGAAGGACATCCAAGAGCAGTTCCTTTTGGTTGTAGAACAGGGAAAATTACTATGAGAGAAAATGGCTCAATGCTGGGGACATTGTAGAAATATTAAAGGGGGCAAGTCTCATTTGGCATCAGTACAGCGTGACCTGGCAGTCAGAGTAGAGAGTGAAACGCCAGCACTAATGTGTGATTCTTTCTGTGACCCTGGAAAAGTTACATAAACATTGCTTCTGTTTTTATTCCTCTCTAATTTAGGAACAATACTTCCTGCTGTCCTCCCATGGTGTTGAAAGGTCAAATTAGCTAATGGAAGGAAAGTTCTTGACGGTCATTACTACTGTTGTCATTACTATTATTATTGCTATTTATATCAGGTATAATGGAAGTGTTAATATTGGGGAAGGGAAGTAAGGGAAAGAGAAGTGCCAGACATCAAAAGCAGAAACTGGCCATGCTGGGGCCAATGATCTATCTCCAGGAGAGATAAGTACTACCGGTTCCAGTAGCCAGAAAATCCCATAGTTTTAGGTTTACCTAATTTATGGAATTACCTGATTGCAGGGCAGATTTTCTTGACATTTCTGTTTTGAATTCATGTGAGCAATATGCCAAGGCAGGAAGTTCAGTGTCTGACCATGTGGTGAAAAAAACCTTCAACAACTGCACTTTGAGCGCCTGCTGGTTGTCTTATTTCTTCTCTGAACCAATCACAGGTGCGTGCATCTTAGCTGTATTTTCTTATGTGGAAATATTTTCCAGTTACTCCAAAAAGGCACAATCAAAAGAAAGTCTCATGGCAGTTGGTCACCCTGTCAAGCCACAACCTCTAGGGTTTATGGCAATATAGGTCATAACAGCAAGTATAGAAAAGTAATACAAAAGTCTGGGAAGACATGTAAAGCATCCTGTAAAAAAGGGCACAAGGCAGTGCTATGTAACAAAAATTGAAAGGCAAGTTCAAATTTCATCATTTGCTCCTTGTTTTTAGAACAGACAGGAGGGAGATTAAAGAAACTAGACTTCCTACTATGAGAGTTCCTGTGATGCTAGGTTTGCCTTTCCCCAGGCTTGAAAAATTGTCCTTGGAGTAGGTAACAAATATGATTTGGCAGACACGTCTTCAACTGGTTTGTTTTCCTAGATGGCAAGGACAGGAGGATGGAGGGTATGTAAGGTCATGCTGAGAGAAGAGAGTATGCAAAGCAAAAGAAACTGCCAACAGCAAAAAAATAATAACATGTTCCTGTGCCTATCCGTTTGCACTGAGTGCAAAAGGTGACATTTCTTGAGGCTGGCCAGTCCTTGCACATTTTACATTTTGAGTTGTGAGTCAATGTTGGTCCATGGCATCCCACAGTATGAGGGATACACTGCAACCACCAAGAAGGGCTGCTTGGAAATGGTATAGGGGATCTGTACAGGTGCCTATGGAAAGGATTAGGGAGCAGTGGATGTCACTGACTGAAAATCTTAGGGTTTGTAGGGTTCAGGCAGTCCCTTAACAGTACCTTACCTCAGTTTCAATAATTACAACTGTTACCTCAGGCCCATCTCCAGCTTTTTGTGGGGCATGGCACTGATTGAGAAACATTAAGTGCTAGGGTCAGTTCATCTCTGTGGATAAAGCTGGTGCGTGCTGCATTGGCTCCTGCCACAATGATCAGGATAGAGACGGTGACGAGAATGATGAGTGGCACCCTGCACACCGGGAACACAACAGTGGAGTGGCTGGGGAATGGGAGTGTATGAGGACACCTGGGTTTGCCAGTGATCCTCAGCTGCCACACTCTTCCAAGCTGCAATGGACTCAGTAGCCATGCAGTAGCTTTGAGGCGATGCTCTTTCCTGTGTTGGGTGGCCACATGTTTGATAGCCCATCGCCTAGACTGTAATGGTCTTACTGTCTAAATGTCATAGGAACTGGGTTTTTAATTATTGAAACCTTGTGAGAAATGTGAGAAAGGACTGTGAAGTTGGGGGCAGGATGACAAAGCTGGGTGAAAAAAGGAGTCCTGAGTGCGGAAACCTTGTGTGTGTTTGGGGGAGAGCAGAAGACCTTTCCAGCAGACTCTGACAAACGGCTATTTTTAACTCTCATATTGCAAAGCAAATATTAACTCTCAGACATGTGCAGTCACTGGCTTTGTGTGCTCTGGAGAGGGGCGAGCTGTATCAGATACAACAGAGTGACAGGGAATGAGTTCTTGTAGCCCCTTGAGCTGATACTGCCCTGATAATCGCTGCAGACCAAACAGGATCAAGTTAGCGTGCTCCAGGCCCCAGTATTTGTATCACCTGGTAATATACCCTCTCTGGCATGCTTGGAATGGATTGTTTGCAAAAACCAAACAGCGAACAAAGAAGTAAGGCTCTCCGATTCCCACATGCACGAGTAGGGTGTGTTCTGCAGGCAGGACTTCTGCTGGGGTAAAAGCCGGCCTCATGAAGGAAACGGAGAAAGAGCAGGAGAAAGCAACTCCTCAAGCTTTAATGCTGCAAAAAGGCAAGCATTACTCTGCACCTGCACAGGCAGTGCTTTTTGTAGATGCTCTGTCTGTGACTCAAGTGCACATTGGTGATTTTTTTCCTCAACTGGCCCTGTTGTGTGCTGTGAACAACAGGAGGGAAAGGTAGGAAGAAGCATTAATGACATTTGAGATATTGGGGCCCTGGACACCCTGGCATGGAGCAGCAGGCAGCCAAGTGCTGGGAGAGCCAGAAAAGGAGCCATCTCCTATTCTCTAGCCACCTTTTTCCTGTCTCTCTGGGCTAGCAGGAAAAGAACTGCTTGCTGCCACTATAAAGCATGTCAATGTCATTTTGCAGTTGGTCCCTGCGTATATCACAGCTGGCTTTATGCTGGCTGAAAACAAGCTGATTTTTCCCATCCTGCAGGTGCTCTTGCTTCTTCTTGCTTCTAGGTTCAGCCCATACGTTGCAAATGTCACCACGTAGCTGAGATCGGGCTTTGCCACTATCTTTCTGCTTGCTGTTGTTACAGCTTTTCCACATCTCTGTTTCCTGTCCCTCTGTTTGTCTAACCTGTCCATTTCTACTGCAAGGCTTGGGGCAGGAGCTGTCTTTGATAATGTATTTGTACCATGCCTATAGACGAGGGACCTGATATGGCTGTAGGCGTTACCTTAGAGCAAACACAGATTAGTTCCTTGTCTTGTATATATGGAGAGGGGTGGAGAAAACGTATTGTTAGTTTTGCCTCTTGTTACAGAAAAGATCCTGGAGGGTTCTTGAAGGCCTGAATCAAAGCTGTAGCATAGGTCTATCTTTCTTTGTGCGTTAGTTGAAAGAAGACTTGATTTTCCCTTCCCCTTCCACTTTTAAATATAAAAGTCTCTGTGGGAGCCTAACAGTTCTATGCTTAAGAAGGTGGAAAATTATCTTAAGAGCTAAGCCTTCTTTCCTCCACTGGCTTAGGAATTTAGAGTCACCAAGAGGAGTTAGACACGAACTCATCCAAGCATGTCTTCTTATCTCTTGTAGCTGAAGCCAGCAATCTGTTTTCCATTCACTTCTTGCCACTTTTTGCTGAGGGGCTGACTGCTGAGATTAACCTTGCTCCCAGGACAGGAAACAATCATGCGGGAACTGGAAAGGTGTGGAAGTGTTGGAGCCTACAGGGTAGTCCTAGGAATGACCTTGAATCCTCGCCACTTGCAAGTAACTTGCGTGCACCCTGCATGGATCACAGTGGCATTTCTGCCCCTGGATTTCTGCTTTGGTGCCCATAGCCACTTTGCTTTGGCACCTGCTCTCGATAAATTATACCAGAACAGTTCTTGGTCCCTCTAGATTTACAGCCTCTCTGATGCAGTATCTGGAAAATAAGCCTGGGGACGCCAGAAGTGTTAGAGTTGTGAATGGTAGGGGCTGGAATTCTCCTTCCTGGGTGTCTTGCTCCAAACCAAGTAAGTATATTCATTAATATGTTTCAGGCATGTGGCAGAAAATACGTCTTTTTGCCTGTGTTAAATAACAGATTACTTTTTTTGAAGTGTCAGAAGCATTTCATAGCACTGCATAGCACTTCAAAACCGTGTAGTTTAACTTGTTCTTCTACTGAATAAAGTTCAGCCTCTCAATGTGAATTCATGCTATGTGAACCTTGTATGACTACCTGGAATAAATTAGTCTCTCCACTACTACACTTTGTACTTAGGAGCAGGAATGTTACTGTAGAACAATCCAGAGCACTATGAGAAAAAATCTCTTCCTTACTTCCCTGCAGAATAAAACAATAACTAATTTGGAAACACTTTCTTTGGCTTGGAGTAAATGTCAATAGCTAGATTCTCTTGAGATGCATGTCTGCATCAGGGATGGGGAAACCCAGCAGAGACACGGCTCCAAGGGGAGACCTTTGACTTAACTATTTTTTGATTGAATTGTCCTAACTGCTCTGTCATGCTGACACAGAGGTTGGGGACAATGGGGAAGAATTTCTGTCTGCTGCATGGGAAACACTCTCTGCCCCCAAGTTGTGACATGGCATTAAGTCTGAATGAGGGGAGCAGCATATTCTCTGGAGTCATTCAGCAGCTCTGAATCTTTGTTTTTAGGTCTGAGAACCATCTCTGAACTTCACAGGGGCTTAAAAATCACCATCTCCAACATGAAGCCTAAACCAATCACCTACTCAATGAGTTTACTGAGCAAGCCGAATTTGGCCCAATGTTTCTCATGTGTGCAGAGAGATGCAATACGCAACTGGTCTGTATTACACCTCATAGTGGACAGGTAGATGAAAGACCCCAGTCTTGCCTGTCAGATGTTCTGGTCTGAGCACTGTGAAGTGATTTAACTTTGACTGTTGAATTTGGAAATGGATATAGTCAGTTTTCCTGTGTTTTCTCTCAAATGCACAGCTGGTTTAACCCTTTTCCCCAAGTTGGATCAGTACTAATGACCTCATGAGGCACAAGGAAGAGATGAACCATAGATTCACTGGAAATGCAGTGTTCCACTGGAAAGAATGAAAATGGTTCCAGTAAAATATTTGAAAACAAGAGCTTTAAAGCAGAGAACATTTTTCTGCAATGCTTCTCCTGGGGGAGTCTCGGACTCCTTGCAGCAGAGCAAGCTACCTCTCTCAGTTCCTTCTTGGAGCAAAATTTCTTCCTCTCTCACCCTGTCAGTTTCTATAAAATCTTTTGGGCAGCTCAGGAATTCTAGACAGCCATCTCCAGCAGTTCATTTGTGATGCTTCCCTTCCCATCATTATAATATCTGACACGAAAAGGGCAGTAGTTTGTCATTGCAATTGCTGCTGCTTCTGTCAACACCCAGCTATGCTGGCTTACTGTTTTCTTCCAGAGCATCTCCTGGTGGCACTCAGCAGTTGTACTAACCTGCTGTGTGGCACAGCTCTCACTTGTGTAACTGCATACTTTGTGCATACATATTTGCTTGCTTGCTTATTTATTTTTTTTTTATTGAGAAACTTCAGCAAGTAAGTTTACAGTTTAGGAATCACATGCACCATTCATGATATAAAGGACACAAAGATGGAATAATCTATCTTAAAAGCTACAGAGAATTTGTTGTTACCAAAGCTCCCCAAAGAAAGGGAAAAGAGGAATAAATAAAGAAAACTTCTTTAAAATAATCAAGAAAGGTTCTCAGTTAGACAGCATTCTCTGAACCTACAGTAACCATAGCGAACCAAACAAAAGACAGTAGTAATAAGTCTTATGTATCCTTGGTGATCTGCTTAAGCAACTTCTTGCTTTTACAGTAAGCCAAAAAAGGGAGAACAGATGGGTTCAAACTCTGCTGCAGTATCTATTGAATGACAAGAAGCCTCTTCTAATGCAAGAAAATGGACTGGAGTGTTAATGCAAAGCAGGACCAGAGGTGGCCTTTGGGATTTTCAGGAAAGGGCAGTGGGCATGGAAGGCTTTACTGCATTAAACAACTGAAGGAACTTGAGTTTGCATCATCCTGAGGAAACTATTGAGGCATTTTCAAGTGGGTGTATTTCAGAAGAGGCCAGCTTGGCAAGGAAGATCTTACTCTGTCCTTCTGAAGGAACCTAAAAGAATTGCCTAGATATGTTTGTGGGAAACAGAAAGATAGAGGTGGGGGGAGATGCTGAAGTCACAGAACTTTGATGGGATTTCACAGGAAGTAGGAACCATCTTGTAGATGGTTGGTGGAACACCTTCTGGAAGGTGATACTTTCCTGTTGCATGGTTCTAATTGGCACAGACTCTACCCAAGGTCAGGGCCTGTGAGCTAGGAATTTGAAGAGACAGCCCCTGGAATGAGCACCAAGATTTTGATCATTGCCACCCACAGAGATCTCACACATTAGACAGACAGGACAGGCATAGGTGGTAACAATTGTGTCCATTTTACAAGTGGGAAACTGAGGCACAGAAACCAAGAGGCTTTATGCTATTCACAAATGCTTTGCTGTACAGATGCTCCTGCTGATTTCAAGGAGAGGGGTTCTTCTCTGCGCTTGGCGGTGCCTGGGCAGCTGGCTGTACTCACAGCACCTGCAGTAAGACTAGCTGTTGAATCCAACCCTCTAAGGTTCAGCCCTGCACATGAAGCTCAAACCCAGCCTGTTTTTTAGGTATTCCTCCACCCTGTGCTTGTCAGAGTCACCTCTCCTAACTCGACTTGGCAGAGCAGTTTGCCCATTCCAGCTAAAAGGGAAAAAAAAACTTCAGTCCCTGGCCAGTTCCTGCTGGCTTCTTCTGCTCCTGATGGATAAGCAACAATCCTACACCCAGAAGGTTTGCTGGCTGCATTGAGAAACCTTGTTTTTCTCAGCTTAAATAAACCATAAGAGGTCTTACTGGCTATTGATTGACCTCTTATGCTACATCCTGTAGCTTATGGTGATTACATTTTTGGCAGAAGTGACTGTTGAGAGTAATTTTGACAATGCTGTGGCTGCTCAAAGTACTCCAACACAACTTGCACGCTTAAAGAAACAGACTGTATTGCTGCGTCTGCCCATACTGACTGACAGCACTTAGAACCACTTGAGATTTAGGGAACAGTTGAAGACTTGTCTTCTCATTTTCTCTCACCTGAGACCTGGTCCATAGGGTGAGACAGGCTGTTCAGAGAAGGTAACCCCATGCACAAGTGGCCAGCCTGGGTATTATTTGTCTGCTGTGTCATGCCCGGCTTTGCAAGCATCTTCCTTGACTGCTCAGTGCAGCACAGACACAGCAGAGTCCCATCCTTGACTTTGTTCAGCCTTGTCCAGTGAAGCAGGTGTTCATTTAAATAGGTTACATGTACGCTGAAGTTTGTTTGCGTTGTTGATAATTGTTACACTGGGTAGAGATAGAGCTTTGTGTTTACAGTGCAGCTTGTTTTGTTTGAATCATTCAGTCCTTTCCTTGAAATATCACCACTCCTTAAACACAAATATTTTCAGAGGCATTGAGAGAGAAGAAATGAATGTGGAGCATCTGAGCCTTGCTCTGGGAGATGGTGCCTTGTTTCTGGACTTTTGGTGGAAACTTGGGAGTCTTTTTGCCTCTTTTGACTCTCTGAATGGTAGTGCCAGGTCACAGGCCTGCTGTGAATGTTTTCCTCCAGGAACTTTAAGGAATTTGCATCCAGGGAACCCCAGCCAAATAGATAACACAACCTGCACCTAAGCAATAGATGAGAAGGCTGACAGATTATTAATAGATGAGATAACTATGTAATTCATTTATATTCTCTCTCGGTACATAAATAATACGGTTTTGATGCTGCCATCAAAAGCTTCTAATCACAAAGAGTGAGTCTTGTTTTAGGTATTGCTCCTGGACAGTTTAAGTACACAGGAGCAAAGCAGATCACTCTCAGCCTCTGGAATTACTTGCAGATGACTCTCTACTTGTGCTAGCAAACTTTCCTTAAAGGCATTCTTTACTATGGTGCTGTGGCTGGCTTCATGGCCTTGCAAAATGCAGTTTAAGAGCCCTTGGCATAGGCATAAGCTGGAATGCATCAGGATTTGAAGAAAGATTTCTTTCAGAGCTGTTCATAATGTTAGCAACCTTATCAGAGGTATCGCAGGGTTTAGTCTTTCCTTGAAGTCTTTGATTTCACATTATTTATAAAGATGATTATGGAAGAATCCAAATTTCCATTTTCACTAAAAAAGAGGAGAAAAAGAAATGTCTAACCCATGTGGTTGCAGAGAAGACCTTAAAGAAGTGATCCTGTGGAGTGAAAAAACTTAAAATATATAAATACAATTTGGATTATTACAAGAGAAAGCACAGATCACAGTTTTGTTTAGGGT
>JAOXNH010000031.1:2176639-2196670 GCA_028566575.1 Bartramia longicauda
ATTTTGTTGATTTTTTTAAGGTCAGGGTTCATCAAGGTAGAAGTTAATACAAATGCTTCTGATTAGTATCTCAGCCTTTGAAGTAGTTGGTATTTGTTACAGGAGATATTTTTCCAAGAATGTCTTTTCTTCATTATATGTGATCAAACATAGCAAAACAAAACCAAACAAAAATCCCTTCTGCTGACTATATCACAAGTTAATCTAACCCATAGTATCACACTCTATTGTATTTCATTGAAATGATACCCACCTGCTTTCCTTACAGTAGCAACAAACTGGAGCAATACTGCATTTTTAGTTTGTTATTTATTTATGCTGGCAGCGAGGTCTAATGTTTCATCTCTCACCCTTCCTGGTAATTGTGATACAAGGTTCTTTATATGAAGTCTCATTCCTGTGGTTTTATCCATTCTTAAGAAGAAAAGAAAAAACTCATTCATCAGTGGAATGACTTCCTGGTAGGATGAGTGACAATGATTTTTACCTGCCTTTGTAGGGGGTTCAGAGAATTTATTACCTAATGTTTGTGGAAGCCAGATTTTAAGTTTTTGAAGGTACGTGGGCTGGAATATTATTGTTCAGAAGAACAGTCCGGCTTCGCCTGCGGGAAATCACCCTTCAACACCGAAACTAATGTTCTGGTAAAAATCTGGGTAATACCTCTACATGTGCTGAGTTACATGTCTGGGTTATGGCTCAATTACACTTTGCCTGACATGACTTGAAATAAAAGTAACTTCCAGAAGTGTGCATGCAATTTCACTGCTCAGAAAATAGTACCCCTGCAAATAGCAGCCCTTCCCCTGGCTGGATCAGAGCCTTAATCCAATTCAGATACATTTTGTTTTCTCAATATGATGTCTGGAAAGATGAAGGCCTGAAGGAAGAGATTAAACTTCTAATGAGCCATGAGATGTTATACTCATGAGTCTCATGACAATGGCTAACACAGGTCACAGCTTCTGTTGAACAGGGACTGCCAGGTGCTTTGAATATCAGATTTTGTGGTGGCAAGTTTTGTAATAAAAGCTGTATCAGTTGAACTCCAAATTGGTGGCACTCCTGAGTCTCCAGAAATGGAGGATTTGCAGTGCATTAACCCATGTAGAACCTTGACCTCTGCTATGCTAGTACGCCTTTTCAGAGAAGTAGTGCATTAGTGCACAGGGCTGAGCTTCAGAGATTCTGGGTCAAACTGTCTTGTCCTCTGCCCTGACACTTACTTCTTTGCAGGCTTGGCATATTCCTGCTGGCACACTGATGGAGAATCAATGTGCATGTGTACACGATGGATCATACAAAACAGAGGAAAGTGTCCTAGGATTCTCATTCTCGCTTTGCCAGCACACAGCGTTCGGCTGGCTTCTTACTTTCTCATAAAATTAAAGTAATTGTCTACTTTCTTTCAGTCCCGAGCTGAAAAACCCTACACAGGTGCTGCATGCCATTAGCTGCGTACACCTATGTGCATCTGCTTTGTTGCTGGCCAGTAAGCAAGAAGCTGTTGTTAATCCACCAGCTGGATCACAAGGACGAGCTTGAACAAAAAAATCACATCCAAGCTCTTCTAATCCTGGCTTTGCCCTTGGGCTTGCCTGGCTGCTCCTATCAGGAGGCATTCCATGGCCATTTTATGGGCATTTACTGCTTCCAAATACTAAAGACTTTTCAGGCTTATTCAAAACAATGCCTCTTGGCAGAATTGATTTGGCTGCTGATCCCCAGCTGCCATCTATATGAAATGTAGGGGAGGCAAGCACACACTTTAAAGAAGCTGGCTGGCAAAAGGAGACAATATTTCTTAATCAGAAAGCTGAATTTGGGGCTTGTAGACCTAATTCCTTCAACAGAAATGCATGCTCGGGTCTGCATGTGATAGCCAAACTGTGGCAGGCATGTCTCACCATTTCTTTCTCCTCTCTTTCCTGTGCAGATTGAAGAGGGAGGTAAAGCGGACTCCCTGCCTTCCAAGCTGCAGGCTGGTGACGAAGTGGTGAACATCAATGAGGTGGAACTCAGCAGCTCCAGGAGAGAGGCCATCTCCCTGGTTAAAGGGTCCTACAAGAAACTGAAGCTAGTCGTCCGCAGGTAGGCAAGATCCAACACTCCTTCCCTCCCGTCTCCTGCCCTGCAGGGTGTCACAGCCATTCCCCTCACCTTTCCAGTTGAAAGCCTATGACTTGGCAAAAGCCTTGTTTTAAGCACACAGGCATGAGCCCAAGGGCAAATGTTTGCTCTTTTCAGTCAACATTTCTATTACTCCATTGTCTCTTACACATCCAAGCATGTGAAATACATCTCTTCCACTGCTCCCCTGCCACATGACAATCCAGGATTCCTGTTCAGTGTTTTCCAAGCAGTCCCGTCTTCCTTCGAAGTTCTTGGGGCTCCCTGTGAAAGGGTGGCAGTTCTGTACATAGCTCTTGCCTCATTTGCTGCATGTTATCACTGTTGCAGTGATAGCAGAAAGATTTCCACTGGCCTCAGCAAGATTTGGAGCTGTTTCCCATTCTGCAGGTGAGTGACGGAGTAGCTGTGCTTACTGAGAGCAGTCTGGCCAATACTGTACTCAGGATGTGAGCTAGGGGGAAGAGCTGCCTCCTCACCTGCACCTTTTGAGCAATAGCCTCTGTGCTATGGCTGAACGAGTTCTGTCTCACACCTTCTATGTCACTGTTTCCCTGGCTGTCAAAGGCCTTGTAAATGGTACTGAGTAGTGATGCCTGTGTGCCAGGCTGGATGGTGTGCTGACCATAACTCAGCTAAGTAAGTTGTGCTGATCCTCTTTGATGACATGAATAATAAATACGTTTGTCTTATGGTCAGGACACAGAATCTTGATGCACATTTTGAGTCAGAGATGTTTGGGTCTGTAATCTGAAGTAGGGACGATTTAAGACCTCACAGAGTTGCTTCCTGTATGTTTTTTACTCTGGGCATATCCAGTTTTTTCTGTGCCAGTTAGATGATAGATGGTATCACTTTATGGAGTGCTCTGTCCTGAGTTTCCACACTTAGCCAGAAAGGAATCTGGGTCAAGATCAGCATAGCTGAGGAGCTGTCATTAGCCAAACAAAAGGTGTCAGCTTGGGTCACTAAGTTGGAACAACTGACTAGTCTGAGTTGTGACGTCCAAGTAGGGCAGGCAGGAGCAGCTTAAACAGCCTCCTGCTCTCTGGAGTATGTTCCATGGTTTTGCTGGCTATATTCTGTGTTTTACCTAAAGCACTTTTAGGTACTGACAGTGACCTTGTGACAAATTCTGAATATTCACGTATAGAACCAATAGATGGTTTGTGTAGCCGTTGGGAGGATATTTGAATTTGTAGTTCATTGCAATTTGAGTATTTTCCAAAAATAAATGGTGTTTATTTAAGACCCATGTAGATTGTAGTCCAACATTGTTGACTGAACAAACTGTTTAATTCAAACTACTTAGGAAAATTATGAAAATAGAACCCTTTTGTGGCAGTTTAATTTCATTTGGCTGAGGTGAACTAGTAAAATAACTGGTTCTGTTTGGAGTAAATTGAGAATTGTTTCTACCATTTGATCTGTCCACCTAAAGGTAAAAAGAAAAGGAAAGAGAAAAGGATAGACAAGCAAAGCCTGGAGTCCCATTGCAGTTGTTTCATCCCAGGCTTCTTCCTCTCCACTTCACTTAGATATTTTCATTAGCAGCATTTCTCTGGTGGAGGCTGAAACCCGCCCATGTTCCAAAAAGCCCTTCTGCAGCCTACAAACTGGAAAAAGCACATTGGTAAGATCAGTTCCTGTGTGTCTCAAACTGGACACCAGGAGAGAATAAGCACTCTCTCTCTGCCTGGGTATGTATGCACACACACATATACATACGTGCACACATGCACATATATGTATGTATGTATGCATATGTGTCTTTATACACAGGGAAGTGATGTACTGAAGGTCAGCAGTGTCATAGTTAGGCCAAAATTCAGCCCTTCCTAGTATTTCCTCAGGAGACGCCTGAATCATGGAACCACATCTCTTTGAAAGCTTTGAGGCCTCCTTCTTCAAGCTAAAAGAGAAAATGACCAACTTTTTAATTTCGTTGACTAGTTTTTCACATGCAGTAGGAATCATGAGAGGCAAAGCAATCCCAATGGCATCCATCACATGGTTCTCATTACAGCTGATGAGTTATTGAAAGAGGAGGTGATCCACTTCTGAAAAAATCAAGACAGCAGTGTTTTATGCTCCAAAACTACACTTCACAGTGTAACGTAATAGTTTCTCTCTCCATTATTTTTAAGTTCACAAGACCTTTTCACCTTTTCTTCTCCTTTTAATGAGTTTGCAAGGGTATTTGATGTTTTCCTGGTTTGGAATACTATAGTGAACTTAAAGAAAATTTAGTTTGGAGTTTTTCATGGTTTCATTTCATCACCACTAGAAAGATCAAGCATGCTAATTTTAAGTGGTATTACATTCACATACTATTCCCTTGCCAAGGTACTTTAAGCCCTTGGTGCATATTTAAAGCTCAGTGACAATCCATAAACTTAGAACTGAAAAACTGCAATTAAGAGCTAAGAGCTCAGCCTTCAGTTTGGGTAATTTGACACAGTCCCAGCTGACCCTGCAGTGCTGGCATGAAAGCAGCAATGGAACAAAAATGTGAGGTCCTGACTGCTTTGTGGGCAGTAGGTCACAATTTTTTCTGAATTCTGTCACCAAAGGTGGCAAGACTCAGCACGCTGGCCAGCTGGTGCCAAGGTAGAAGATAAAGGTTTTGTCTCCAGTGCTGGAGGGAAAGTGGATGAGAAAGGATAAAAGAGAGATCCCAGTGGAGAATGGTGAGAAAGAGGAAGGCAGCGAGGGGAAAGTGAGTTTCTGCATTAAATAAAAGCTTCCAACAATATGAAATAAACTGGGGCAAGATGCAAAGGAAACAAATTAAGGAAAACAACTCAGTACAGAACCTGAGCGATGCTGGGCCTTCATCCCAGTTAGGGGGATGCTGCTGGGTAGGCAGCATGTCTGTGTGATGAAATGTGAACAAACAAAGGCTTGCAAGCCAGACCTGAAGTAAAGCTACAGCACCAAGGATATGCAGATTATCTTTACCTCACACATAATGAGTTTAGCCATTAAGACTCATAAAGGAAGGGCTAGTGTGCTTCCCATTTGCGATTGTTTTTTGTTGTGTGGACAAGAAGATGTTGTTTTGCAGTACTACATTATCTGAAAAGAAATTATTTTTTGAGTGCTTGAGATGCTGATTTTTGTAAATTGGCCATAATGATTTAATTGAAGTGGATTAGTGTTGCTTGCTGCAACTACCAGCAGTCTGAAAACTCACTGTCCAGCCATTTATGACCTGAATTTTTAGTCTGTGATTTGTGTATTTGTGAGGACTCTTGCTTAGGACTGACGCAAACTCACACTGACACGGACTTTGCCTCTTAAAAGTCATATGCAAACAATAGCAAAGTCTGCTTGGTGTATGTGGCTTTGGTTCTTTCCAAAGCATATTCAAGGTCAGCATGTTTTTGAAGGTTTGATTGTTTGTTTTTCAAATTAAAAACTCAGGAACTCTCTATAGCAGCATGATGGTGACACCAGACCTCACAGCGTACAGAAAGCACAGATTTTTTTTATTGAGATGTATTGTAGTGAGACCGTCAGACAGAGGAACAACAGAATAATTTTGACCCACACTGTACACTTGTGTGGCCCATATAGCATACTCAGATTGCTATTTAATCTTGGTTTATTAATCAATTTTATCTTGATTGCGATTTAATCTTTATTTTAGGACAAGGATAAGCAGCAGCAACAGATTGAGCCTCTACTTGTGTTACTAAGCAAAAATTGGTGTTACAACACCATGCTAGGTCTGTAGACAGGCTGATGCAACGATGTGTTGTTTCCTTTGGAATGCCATCTGCAAAGCTCGGTACTGCCCATCGTCAGTCTTCATGAGTCTGTTATTGATCAGTTTAATGGAGGAAAAGAGTGAGATTAGTTTCAATGAAGGGAATGTGAAGGGAAAATCAGAAAATTCAGCAAGAGAGGAATGATTAAAAGGAATAAAGATGAGAAAAATGACAAGGATACTTAATCAATATGAATGGTTATAAATAAATAACCAGTATCAGAGTAGTTGGTACATGAGAACCAGAGTGTGCCTTTCAGTCCACTCCTGTGCAAATGTCCTGCTGACATCAGGGAGAAACTTGCAGTAGGAGAGGCACGTGAATTGTAAATTTACACGCTTTCTGCTTCCTTGCTCATGGACTTACAGTAGGGCAGAGGCAGAGAATGACCAAATGAACTCTAGTGTTAAGTAAATATTGTGACCATTCTCTAAGATGATTCTTATTTGGGAGATAACTGTTAAATGATTTTTCATTGATGCTCTATAGCTGCATTTTGTTTGTCTCATCCTCAAGCTCAGGAGCCCTCAATGGCTTTTCACCTTTCTCTGCTTCTTTAACAGGGCTGTTCATATCTAACTTGTTTTAAAAGGCTGTTCCTAAAGCCAGTTCCTTCCTTTCTGCCCTTTCCTTGCTACCTCCCTGTACTTGTTTTGCCCGTTTATTTCCAGGACAATAGACTCAGACATGTAGGTATTTGTTCATTCCTGCAGACCTCTGGTCTGCAACTGGTGTGCTATGAGGAAGCTTGCTGATATTTCACACTTTATTGTGCTGAAGCCAGAATAAGCCGGAGTAAGAGCTACTCAGGGGAGTAGCATCTCAGGGAATTACAAAGCCTTATTGAGTGTACCTTATGTGCACTTTCCAGTCCCTGCTAAACTGAGTTATGATTTCCTACCTCTCATACCCTGCTGCTAGTATGTTTTGTGTGCTTGCTGCTGGCAAGGTGGATTTAGCTTGGCGGTCCATTCTAGTCCTTTTTCTGCCATGTAATTCCTAAGACGTTTAGAATTGCACAAGAAAATGACCTATTTTCTCCTTCCCTGCTTTTTAATACGGGGCTTTTCAGGACACTTTCCTTTGCTGGCCCAGAAGAAAGCACATTCATTTCATTCTGATACATTTCATACCTGAGCAATCAGGCAAAAATCATACCACTGCTTGAGTGTTCAGTCCTGCTAGCCAGATTAAATTGCCACAGGTAAACAGAGTGAGCCTTAAAAATTATCACTGGTCAAAGAGACAAGATAACATTGTGCTACAGGGAAGAACCAACAAGTATCGCTCCACTGGTGACAGAGTATGGGAGAGAGTCAAGAAGCTAGGTCCTCAGAAGAGAGGTCTCTACCAGTATTTCCTGTGATAGTCTTCAGTATGTCTATGTCACTGCTGGTGACAAAAGTGTCTCACAGTGGGTATGAGCAGAACCAGTTCCCTCAAGCCTGAGGAATCCACTGGCTGATGCTGGGGAGGTCTTTTTGCTCATGGTTTGCCAATTTGGGAACAGTAGGTATGAATCACTACAAGAAACTGGAGAGACCGGATTGTTTAATTTTGTAGCAGGAGGCTTGCCTACTGTCCTCAGCAAACTATCTTAGATAGGTTTTGATACTCAGTTGATCTTTAACCAGCTGGAGGAGACTGAGTATTTGAAAGCTAAAGATACAAGCTACAAGCTACCGAAATAAGGCTTAGTTCTTTAATTGTGAAAGACGGGTTATTTTTTCCAACTTTTTTCTGCCACTTCGTCTCCAACTTCAGTATCTAAGCAGAGTTGGGAGCAATTAAAAAAAGACCCAGGCCTTTTCAGTGGTATCAGTTCAATCTAATTGTGTTGTGCGTGCTTGTATCAGCTGAAGATAAGGCTCAAAATATGGGCATTGCCTTGTCTGCTTTACAGCAACCACAGTGGCCTACAGCAGTTGCCAAAAATAGACTTTTCCACAGGTCAGTAAGCAAGAATGGCTGTCAGAGCGTCACACTGTTTACATAGTTTTACATTCAACGTGTTCGTAACAGCAGCAATTAGATCACTGAGGCATGATGGCAAATGTAGCTGTTCTGCGAATATCATGCTGAAGGGAACCACAGTCGCAGGGACAACAGCTCTCAGACACCCTTTCTAACACAAACACTGTTTGAACTAAGGCCTCCTACAAGCCATTCCTTAGAGTTGCTGTGGCATTCACTGTTGCCTGGTGCGGGGAGGGCAGAGGTGAAAACATGAAGTCATTCTTGTTGAGACGACAGTATGCTGTGAAGTGAGCTTGCCACGGGCAGTTTGGTCCACGTTCTTGGTGGCTGTAAAGCAGCTCCATTGGCCTGAATGGAGTTGAGATGGGTTACCTCAGGTCAGAATTTGGTCCTTTGATTCTATAAACTCTTGGATCCAGCATCAGTCTTGGTTAATGAATGCAAAGCTCTATTAAAATTCACTAGTGGAACAGCAAGTAAAAATTTTCAGCAGAGATTTATCAGTGTTTTAGGCCCTTACTTTGTACATGCAGGAGTCTTCCTGCTGACATGCAGGAGTCCTGCAGAGCTCTTCTGGGGTGTTGTTTTTAGGGTTCAGGCCAGCACATAGGTTTTTACTTGGGATATGAGGGGCTTTGATGGTGCCACTTGCATTTGCAGAGCCGGTGAGATTGCATGAAGCATAAATCTTGAAAGACCTGTGGTCTACAGCAAAACTGCATACCTCCAAGACATGCAACATATGTGTTCTTGGTATATGTCTGGTCATACAGATATGAGTGACCATAAGAAGCCTGTTCAAGTATTATTTATGTAGTATATGCAATATAACATCTAAGTACATTCAGTTCCTATAGCATATGGTTGCTCTAACATCTTGTTGCACTCCAGGCTCAAGGCACTCAAGCTTAGTGCTTCTGAGACCACCCCAGTAAAAGCCAGCCCTCAAGTAAAAACAAATGAAAGCCTTATTCTTCTCCAAAACTGCCCATGAGTGAATCCTCTGCTCATACAAATCAGCAGAAGCTTGAATGGGGATCTGATGTTTTGGGCTTGGTGCTACCCATCACCTTCAAGACAGATACAGCAATTAAAGTAAGTGGCTGCTGCTGCTCCTGATACCCACTAACAGCTTTACCTGTCCCGAGCGTGTGCGTTTGCCCAGTTCTCATAGTATATTTTATGTAGAGGACATTTGACTGTAACATCTCTCACTTTCTGGAGCAGCTCTGTAGTGAGGTGTAAGTAAACAAAGAGATGCAAAGATCAGTATTCAAGGCAGTTGATTTTCTTTTTTCAGTGGTAGTGGCTGGTGGTTTGTGTCTGCCTCAAGCTTAGCAATGTCTGCAATTCTTTTCCATCTCAAAGAGCTTTAGGCTAAAAATACAAGTCAAATAAAGGAGGAGTGGGGATAGAAAACATTATCCTCATTTTCCTGTTGTGCTAAAAACTGTACAAAAAGAAAGGATTAAGCTTATCCATGGCTATAACTGTAATCTGCATGTTTGTTTTCATGCTTCCCTACAGATTCCTTGTGTCCCTTGGGTTATTCGGCTTATTCTCTTGGCACATCCCTGTCCCTGGACCCCCTTGTCTGAATGACAAGGCCTGGGGTAGACGCTGGGAGTAGCAGTATGCTACAGTCTTGAGACTGGGAGCATCAGAGGGCAGCTGGTTAATTCAGGCACTGAGCAGACTGAGAATTCACCCAGGAATATACCCTCTGGAAACATCAGTCCCATGGAGGACAAAAGCCTGCTGCTAAATGCCAGGGGCTGTCTCATGCTTATGCAGTCTCCGCACTGCAAACTGCTGGGGCTGGGAGGATGTCAGACGGGCGGGTATATTAGTTCTACTCTTATCCTCTTCTTGACATGTCTGCTTTTAGGTGCTGTCAGGGAGAAGATGCTGGGCTACATGAGTCTCCACTCTGCCACAGCACAGCCAGTGTTATGGTTTCAGACAAATCTGGTCCTAATCAACTCATTTAAAGATTTCTGTGGGAAAATAAGGAATACTTACACCTATGCCATAGCTACAAAGTTCTTCTTTTGGCAGCAAATTGCTATAACTAGGGTTTTTTTAAAAAAAAAAATCTTCCACTCTACCTGATAAATGACCCTATTGAGGTGTCAAAGTGTGGGAGGAAGATGTCAGTATGTCTGACATCTGAGGCTTGGAGCTGATTCGAGCCCATGGAAATTGGTGGAAAGATTCCCACAGACTCAAAAAGGCTTTGGCTCAGACCCTCACAGAGCAGTGATTTCCCCCAGAGAGAGGGGAAGCTGCTGGCATTTTTACAAAAAGCCAAGTGCCAACACAATTCTTCAAAGAACTCAGTGGACTAATCCTTTCCTCTTATGACACTAATGTAATTTTGTGTCATATTTGACAACATGCCAAACAATTGCATCGAATAAATCCAAGTTTTGTGAATGAAATTAATTAGAATAGGCATTGGCTCACACCCCACTCTGTAGCAATGCAGGAGCACGTTTCCAACGAGCTGCTGTGTGGTGTGGTTATTTTTTATTCAGTGATGATGACTGGGGGAATGGGAGAAAGGAAGGTTTCATGCACATGGAAGTTTTAAGACTGACAGTTTGAGAGGCCAAAGCTGGCATTAACTCTGGTAGGGGGCTGGCAGGGTGGTCCTGTGACTAGCACTGTTGTATGCTTGGTTGTGAGCTCCTCCACAACTTTCCAGTGTGCCCTTGGTCATGTCTCCTTGTTTCTCAGCTCCCCAGCTGCCAAGTGTCACTGATGCTCTGTTGTGTGAGATCTTGGGACAGGGAGTGGGCATCTTTTTAACACTCTTAAAAAAACCAGAGCCTTCAGTCGGAGTCTTACATGAAGAGACAGCTCCTCAGCTGATGTCAATGGGTGTGACCAGCCAAAGCCCATCAGGGTCCTGCCCCATTTGTACAGTATTTCTGAGGTCTGTACAGCCTCTTCCCAGATGCGTAAAGGCTTTTAAATTTGCTTGTGTGTTGTATCAAACTAGTAAGTCTTTAAGTATCTCAAGCATCAGTATTTTCACTAGAGGAGTTTTCTATGTGTTCATCAAAATGTTTGCAGTTCTGACCTCATTAAGAAGGGTCAATGGGAAACACGGGGCAGACAGCTAAGAGGTGAACAGAATTTAATTTTGAAATCACTGGCAACAGGCTTACTGTCTAGGATTTAATTAGCTACAGCTTAGGACTGCCAGGCTTTTAGGAAATTTCCCACAGTGAGTAATAAATGCAAAGAAGGTCTAGGTACAATTTTTAAAATAAAGATTTAGGCCACTGATGGGGACAGTGAGAAAATGCCTTGGGAAAAAAAAAGAAAAAGCCATCCACCTTAATATGTTATCCTATATAGGACATTAAAGACTGACCCCTCACCTGCAAGTGCATTAGAAACACAGCAATTTCTAGCCACTGCCACTCTGCATTAGCTGCTTCTTTCACCGAGTGCATTTGGATTAGTTTGCCTTCTTCAGGCAATAATCAAACTGGGGTTTGATTTGTCAGAAAGTGACACTGGAAAAGCTGGGAAATCTCTGCCAGCGCTGCACAAAGTGCTTTTTAGGGTGTGAATCTCCTCCTTTTGGAATTTCCTGAGGATTAAGTTGGAGCTGCATAGGATCACGATAGTATGAAAACTCAAACAAGCAAGCATGTGTTCCCCGATGGATGCGTGCCTCGCTTCTCTATCTGTGATTGTGTCTAGGCTGACCTTTAGTCGATAGGGCAAATACCTGGACTTGTGTGAGGTTCTGGTTACCAGTACAGGTGCGAAGGTCTGCAGGATGACAGCTTCACAGGGCAGCTGCAGGGGGAGCACTGGGAATAACTAAATTTCAACAGCTTTATTGTAAGAAGCTCCAGGTGCATGGCTTTAATTTCAAGAGCCAAGTATAAATATTGATTTATAAGGGGTTCGGAAGTTGTGTGACATTGATATATGCTGATGTACACATATCTTTACCTGGTTTAAATATTAATTTTGCTCAGCTACACTAGTTACACAGGAACATAAAACAATTTCTCAAAAACTTTTCCATGCTTTTCCTGCTTGATCCAAGGTTTCCTTTGAAAGGGAGGTGAGGTCAGGAAAGGCTAATGAATGCTAACGTAGTCCTACTGATATAAATGGAGTTTGCCTGGATGTACTTCAGTAAAACAGAAGTTAGGGCGAAGTGGTCACTGTAACTGCTTTATGTTTTTTCATGAATGGGCTTGTATGGGTCATCCATATCCCGTGATATTGTTTCTCCCCTGTGGCTGGATAAATGCAATATCTCAGTCAAAAGAATAATGAAGACCAGAAACCTCACAGACAGTATCAAATGGTCTTTTATATGCATGACTCTTCCTGTTTGTAGTGAAAGGCAGCCTAACTCACTCACACAAACGCAGGTAGACAAAGAATATTCATGTGTGTGCACCTGGCCTACACACTGGCTACGCCAATAGCTCTAGAATATAGAACATATTTTTTTTCCCAATACCACTTTCCTCAGCTTTCTGCCTGCTTTGACTTTGGCCTTAGAATGGACACAGAGTCGGTCTTCAGTACGTGTATGTAAAACATTTTCATGGAGGTTATACCTGCATAAGTACACCACAACTCTTTTTTTTTCCTGTTAAAGAATGCTTAAGCTAATTAAAATCAGAAATATTGGTTAAAAAATGCATCTTTCAGACACTGAAAAGAGCCAGTTATCTCAGCTCAGAGTTACCACTTAGTCTTCTGTGTTTACCAGGCTTTTAAGAATTATTGCTTTAATGAGGTGATATCGCAAGAGGAGAATGGAGACAGTAAGGCCATCCACTGTCCTGGGGAGATGAGAAACTCCTCCAGTATGCTGATGTTGGGCCTGGGGCAATGCCTTTGGTTCCTCCTGCTGATGGATATTTTTACGTGGTATTACTCCTTATACTCACCTCCCTTACAGAAGGGAGATACAGCTCTTCTGCCTGCAGAAGTGTGTGTCAGGAAGTTAAATGCATTGAAGAGGATGATGTATTCAGACTCTGGAAGCAAAGCGGACATTGAAGTTGGAGAAAGTACAGTAAAAAGGATGGGCGAGATTGTGAATAATGTATGGTTTGGTCTAACAGCCAAACTGAGAAAAAAAATATTTAGGTTGAAATGGAAGTGAAATTCTGTGTTCCATTTGGCTTGAAATGAAACATCTTGCTCTTTGTAGGAAAAGCTGGTTAATTTAATCTATCTAACATATATTTAATGTATGTTTGCAGCATTCTCTTGGATGCTAAGGCAGCCTGGCTGGGTAAAGAGTAACTGAACCTACCTGGTTGCATCAGGCTGACAAACCTCTGTGTCAGGACGGGTCCATTGTGTTGAGAGCCACATACTTTCCTGTGGTATTTCCATGGACTTCATACAGAGCTACAGACTTCTCCTCTGCTGGGGCTCAGGCCTGGTGCTTTGGCGCGGGAGAAGCAGGGGAACCCATAGAGCTGACAGTTGGCAGAAGGACACCGTGGTGGATGTCTTTTTCAACCCTGAACCTGCAGTCAGATTGCTGTGCCCTAACTTGTGGGCCAGTGGGCAACAGAGACTGATGTCCCTGTCACACCTCTTCTCCTACTCCGTGGGTTTTTGTCCCCCACTGTCACTTCCAGTTACTTTTTTCAAATGAACTTTGAATGGTGATTTTCAAAAGAAATAGGAAATAATTTCTGGCTGGCTGAAAACACTTCTTTATTAAATTAGTTACTTTTGTCCTCTCTCCCCCAAAATCCCAGTGTTAATTATAAAAGGGGGCCAACCACCGATCTGCTGGGAGTCGGGACAGAGCTGACTGGCACTTTCACTCAGCAAATTTCCCCTTTCCTCACGGTCTCTGCTCCTGTCTGTCAGGCCTGCTGACGACTGCTTGGTAGGAGGGCAGTAATCTGAGCTGCCTCTGCTGAGCAAACCTCCTGCTTTTTACTGCGGGATTAGTCCTGAGGTGCCTCTGTGCACAGCACCTGTATCCGCAACTTGTTATCTTAAGCGTTATGCTCCTGTTTCTCCACTTTCCGAGGCGGTAGTGCCATTCCCTCCTCCAAGGACTGCACTCGCCAAATGGCAGGCTGCCTCCGCCGCAAGGATGGGAATACCTGAGACTTGGTCTTGTCTCTCAAAAGGTAAGCAGCTTCTCAACAGCTACAGCAAAGCAATCCGGGCACGGCTTTATGCCTGCGGAGGCAGTCGGACCTCGCGGCAGGACTTTGGGAGAGGCAGGACAGGAGTCTTGAGGACCCTGTTGGTCCCAAACATCAGGAGCATCATAAACTCAAGAGCAAATGAGTGTCCAGGCAGTGGAATGGGGATTTTTTCAGCTGCTGTTATAAGCGGGCTCATAGCAAACAGGGAGCCAGTGCTGCGCCGTTGCTCATGTGCTGTCACTGGTGAAGCTGTTGAGCAGTATAAGCAAATCTATTGGCCTTTAGGCTAGAAAAGTGCCAGAAGCTTGCAGGAGAGCTGAACTTTGGAGACGCTCCAGAGTTATACAGCATGTTGAAGGCCATTCCCTCCCTTGGTGTCAAAGGGTGCTGCTAATAATAATGCACTTGGGATGCTGAGTCCCATGAGCAGAGGATCAGACTCACATACACACTATGATGTGTCAGGTGCATTTTGCAGTTTTATAGCCTGGAAGAGTCTCTGCTCAAGTAAATGGCACTCTTTTTGTCCTTCACCTTTTATAAGTTGAGAGTTGTTTAAAGTCTGTGTTAAACCAGACCAACACTTGGCATCAATGTTCAATACAGATGGGCTAGCCATGCAGTCTGGGATATATTCCTGTTTGAGTAATACAGCAACATTGCAGAGAGCAGAAAGAGAAATCTTAAGAGATGGCAATCAGTATAGCTCCAGTATGGGCCTGTGCAAATTTACATTCATTGAAGACCTGTCATATATTACACACACCTATATGCCTCTTTAGATTGGTTGTGAATCATAAAACTGAGTTCATTGAACTTTGATTTTGATTATTTCCTGAGACATTAACTCCTTTAGTAAACCCATTATCTAATCTTTAAACTAATTACCTGCTTCATTGCTATAAGGATATCTTTAACTTTAGGTTTGTTTTAGTGGGTTTTTTTGTGAATATGGGCCGAACCTTTAGCTATGTGCTTCAGGTGAAATTGTTATAACTGTTTTTTTTCTATAATGTGATGATCCATTCCATTTGGTGAAAGTTGGCAGTGTGGGTGAAAGCAAGTTGAAGTAGTGCTAGTGGAATATTGGGGTCTGTGCCCCTGTCTTGTAAAATCAAGTATTTTTTGTCTGTGGATTATCTGCTTCAGAAAATCAACTTGAAACACTCTATAAATTAGTTCAGCTATAAATTAGTGTGGATAATCATGTATGGACAAGAGATTAATTTGACTCCCAATCCACTACCTGCTTGAGTGATTTGACGTCTCCTGTGGTCTTCATATCAGGTTTTAGATGAGGCAGATATAATTCTGTTCCTGGGAACAATTTGAGCAGTGATTCAGTGCTCTGTAGTATATAATGCAAAGAAGGAAGATGTATGTAGTATCTGGGATTTGAAGAGATGCCCGAATTAAAGAGATTTGGTGGTCATTCCTTCAAGTAAATTGAAAAAATCATCTAGGGCTGCTGTTACTGTTTTCTCTGGTCTGTTGTATAGTCTTTTAAAGATAAGTCTTTCTGAAGCCATCAAAGGGTTAAAGGCAATGCCTCACAGAAACCCAAGTGGCTGAAGAAATACCAGATATTAACATTTACCTCAGTTGCCAAAGCCTGGACATTTCTTTCTGCTTTTTAGAAATTACAGCCTGCAGGGACCATTTAACAATAAATCGTAGCAACTTGGCTGTTATAGGGCAACCCATGAGCACAGGCACTTAGCGCTGTGCCAGCATCTCCTTTGTTCAATAAAAGTAACAGCAGGAATTTGATTAAAGACTGATAGAAAAGAGAGGGAGAAACATAGGAAAGATTAAAGAAAGAAAGAGCCACCTGAAAACTTCATTCCTCCTTTATTTCTAACTTAAGCTCATAAATACCAAATCTAAACCATTGTGTGTGTGAGAGGGAGGGAAAATTTCCTGCATGCCTGCACAGAAAAGACTGCACAAGCAGTCCCACAAACCAGCTTTTAGCAAAAGTCATACTCCTTGCTCAAACCTAATGCTTGCTCCTTTTCTGCATCAGAACTAAAATGAACCAGAAAATAACTTTATCCCCCAGTGCTTTGGAAGGACAACATTTAGGAGGGTCAGGCAAGTCACAGCCATAAAGGAGAGTGGCAAAGGATTTTGGCTGAACCTGCCGACAGGCAGCGAGCACATTTCCCAGGCTGCCTCGGAGCAGCCCTGCAGCTCAGCACAATGCAAGCGGCCAGCTGCACACGTCCAGCGCTGCTCTTCGTGGTTAGCCTACAGCATCTGCCGCTTTGTCTCCATCCCTGTTGTAACCCCCGCCTCTCCAAAAAAAAAAAGAAGAAGAAAAAACCCAGTGACTCCAGCAGCCAAATGCAAATGAGCCCCAAAGAGCCCTCTTATGTGTGATCAGCAAGCAACAGGCAAATCACATTCAAATTCCTTACTGCAGAGCCAACACGGCTGTTGTTTGGGTTTAGGAGACCAGAACGGTACGATTAAGTGTTAAATGTGTGTGCGGGAGTGATGGCGGATTGACTTTTCTTTAGCCTGGTGGTGCCCCAGGAGCTGGGAAGGCTTCGCTGTGCAGTCAGAGGCACAGTTTGGTTCTCAGGCAGGATTTTGCAGGGCACAGAGAGGAAGGCTGAGACCATGGACTCCCCAGCAGCAGGGATTTCTCAATAGGGTTTTGTATATTTTGGGGGCTCTTGCAGATAGTCTTGCCCTACACTAGACTGGATGGAGCAGCAAGGCAGAATGCTGCACCTGGAGTTTGTTGCTGCTGCTTCTGGGCATCTTTGCTGCTTAAATCATGCTTTTCCCCACCTGGTACTTCTCTTACTCAATCTTCACATTGTTTTCCCCCTGCACACTTTCTCTCACACTTTTTAGCTGTTAATAGCACCCATTAGGCAGTGACCTTGGCTCTGAACTGTGTTCCTCTAAAGTGTTTTGGATGTGATGTTGTCCTCTGCAGCAAAGAGGATGCCTCTGCCTCTGTCCAGCCTTCCTCAGCTCGAGTCATTGTCCTGAAGGCTGCTGCATCCTCTGTCCAGGGAGCAGGAAGATGCACAGCCCTGGTCTGGATCAGACCCTAAAGGGCTGTTTTCTCTCTCACCATGATTCAGATCAGTGCAAGGATGCAGGAGTCAGCAGTGCCCAGGACTGAGCCTCTGGTTAACAAACTGCTTTCTCCCAGTGATTCAAACTCTCAAAAGATAAAAGTTTTGAAATTGTGTATCACAACTCAGTGGTGGGAAAATGCAGGGATGGAGAAGGACAGTGAAAGGCAGACGACTGAACGCTGCTTGCATCCCTGCCCCACGGCTTGGCACAGGCACCTTGAGGAGAGAGGTCTGTGGGGCGTCAAGGGGGACAGGCTGCCCTGTGCCGCAGGGACAGAGGTATGTGGGGAATGCGAATGGTATGCTTGAGTGGACAGCTTCAGAGCCAGGCGCGGGGATGGCTCTCGCTGCCATCTGTTGTGAACCCCGCAGGCCCATAGCAACAGCGTCTCAGGAATGGGGCTGCTTTTTTTTTTTATTCATAAAGAAATTCTTCCTTGCCCCCTTCCCCGCTCCTGCATACGCATACTCATGAATAAGCGGGAACAGGGCTGGGATTCCTGCTACAGAGTGATGTGTGCTAAAGGAGAAAAGGGTCTTTTAAAGCTCAGCTTGTATTTGGTTTGGGAAGGCGTTTTCTTTTCTGAGCTGTGACATTCTAGGAACATGAGCTGATATGTGTAATTTATTGTTAATTGCCAAAATCTCATTCTATTCAAATCAATAGTGGATCTGTATTTGCCAGGAGGTATATTCAGTAAAGTCTCCAGTGGATGTGTAGCCACTGGATTGTCCTTCTTGCTAAAACAGAGACCACTTCTGCCTTATTATTACAGATGCCAAGGTTATAACTGGTGTGAATAACCCCAATGTGTTGATTTGTTGTGCCTGTCATTTTCCTCAGGCCCCAGAGCACTTCAGTTCTAGCTAAGGGGCTTTGCTGGATAGTGAAGTGGTAGGACTGGATTCTCAGAGGTTATAGATAGCTCAGCATCACTGGTATTACTGAGAGATGCACACTTTTACACCAGGTAAGATTTTGCCATGTAAAAACTCTGTTTCCTAAAGACAGCAGTGTTGAGACAGCATCCTGCCAGGAAGGTTAATGCTAAAGAGCCTTTATTCAGGCAGCAGGGGTAGGAGCTGTCTGTCTGTCTGTCTGTCTGAGTGAATGGCTTTACTCCTTCCTTTTCCCCTGGAAATTCACTGCTGAAATGCAGACTCCTTTTCTCCCCACACCTTAACATTTTTTCTTGCTGTCAAGTAACTGTGGCCTCATTCCTGCAAATTGCTCAACCTCTTGCTGTGACTCAGCAAAGTGGGTTGTTTTTAAGCAAGTGTTTTAATTCCTTTAAGACAAAGAATTATATGTTGTGATTTTTCGTGAGAGTTTTAAGAGGTCTGAAGTGAGACATTCAGAAATTAGAGCTATTTAACTTTTCCAAACAGTATACTGATTTCTTCAGTATTTCTGTGCCTAGGGGCCTGCAGTAAATACAGAAATTTGCAGAGAAGCCCTCATAGACAGGAGGGAGTCATGGAACTGGCAAACCAAACCAGAGCTCTCAGACCTTTCATGCCATTTGTGAAGAGATGTCATGCAAGCGGGGAGGGAAGGAAAAACAGCAGACACCCCCAGCCAGCGCTGAAGGCCGTGTTTGAAGCTGGGTACACAGCTATAGTGGCTTGATCACAGGCAGGAGGGTATAATTTCAGTGAAAGCTGATAGGTACATGGGGGGGATCAAACTCTCCCTATTACAGGTATTTATTATCACTTGACAGCTGTCAGTTTGCAGTAGGTGATTTGTCTTCCTGTGGGCTCTCAGAGAACTAGGTATATTTGCCTAAGGTTGTAGAGAAGGGTAAAAATCCTGCTTTCAAGTACAGGTATCATTTAACCATGATAAGAAGGCAGGTAAAGCATTTCTTCTGCAAGACGGCTGTGGAGAACAGGGAAGTAAAGTCTTTCTGGTCCTGCCGAGATGGGAAAAAACAAGTCATTAAAATCTGATACCTACCTGCTTTTAATGAGAGAAACGTTGTTCAAAGAAATAATCTCAGTCCTATCACCACCGAACTATTTTCAGGAGCCATTAGCCTTTCACCTCCTCATACGTTTTCTCTTTTACTTTTGGTCTCATTCAGGCAAAACGGCAACGCTTCTGCAACACGATATTTGGGCTTTAGCTTTAATCAGGAGCTTACTCGGTCATAACCATGCTCTTACAGCCTTTCCTTCCCAGTAAATGATCTGCAGAAGAACTAGGGGAGGAAGGCAAATGTAGAAAACAATACTTGAAATCAAGCACGTGGTGTCTTTAGTCGTGCTTATCTGTTCAGTGAGCCAGTATGGGTATTTTTATGGGTTCTGCAATATTTCCTTCATCTTTAGTCTCTTCTTCCTCCCCAGAAACATTTTTTCAGCAGCTGGGGACTGTGGTCTGTTAGTTGCCTGCTTGAACTACAGACATGAGCCTTTTAGTATTTCTGGCCTCGCTGGAAAGAGCAAAGAACAAGAGCAAGCTGCAAACTGATGTTAGGAGTTGCACTGAGTAAACACACCTGCTTGGACAAACAGGAAAAGGCATGTTGATTCCACGTAGAGGCTGGCTCCAGGGTAGGAGAATTGCTGGTCCAAACTTCCAAGTCTTTCCTAGCTGATGCAGCTGGAGATGCTGGGGACCATGACTATCACCAGGTCTGTGTTAGTCTTCCTCTCGCAGCCTGGTCCCATCCAAGAGATTACCCACCACCAGTATTTCAACACAGGCACTGTGCCTTTAGTTTTAGATGAGAAGCCAAGCTGTCTGTATCCTCTGTCTCATGTTGCCCAGGAGTCCATTTCTATATAATTATATATATATTATATATATATGTTTTTTATATATATATAATATATATATATTTAGCTGCTGTTGTTGCTGTTCCTGCACCACAGCAGGTC
>JAOXNH010000031.1:2196770-2211151 GCA_028566575.1 Bartramia longicauda
TGTTCCTGCACCACAGCAGGTCTCCAGAATCCTTATCGTTCTTGAATATTTTCCTCCTCAGCCCCAACATGGAGCATTAGATGGTCTTTGATGTTGTTTTTTTCCCTGCATTTGTTTAATTCAGACTGGGATCTGTTTTAATTCTCACCCAGTTTCATTTCAAAAGTTATCCATCATGAATACATGAGGAAGGTTCCTTTGCTAAAGAAAAACGAGTGAAAAAGAACGTGAATTATAAATGAGATGAAATATATGCACATTTATTTCAGTGCTGCTTGTCCATATTTCTTCATTTCTTTTTCTGCCTTTTATCTATGGATATCAAAAAGCAAAAAAATGCCAAGAATGTAACATCCCATTGAAATATACTGACAGTATATTCAGAGCAATCCAAGGCAACAGCTGTATTGCCCATATATCTTCAAGCAGAAAATTGTACATCATCTCGGACAATGCATCGCATTACAGACCTACACAAGGGCCACATTGCAGTCACGGTGGGAACCATCACTTTGAGTCCCCTGGTTTGTTTGTGTGCACAAGAATCATGCTTATAATATTGCTGTAACATAGCACTTTGCATCTAATTTAAGCAATACTGGGGCTTTTGTTTGTCTTACAAGGTCTAACCTAAAGACAAAAGATGTAGTCCAGCCTGAAGTTTATGAGACATTACCAGACATTCATGTTCACACATACACGCTCCGTCAGAGGAATTTATGGCCATTACGATGTTCTCTAATGAGTACAAAATGAGACCGTTACATATTCACTTAATTAGTTTGACAGATTTTCATTTAAATATAAAAAGACTTCTAGTCTTTAGAGAACAAAAGGAGGGCTTTGTTTCCAGTGCAGTTTTTGACTCTGCTTTGCTGGAGCAGGAGGTTGGGGGTGACAACTGAAGGGAGACGATTTAGTATGAATAATTCTCATCTTTTGATTTCATGTTGCCATTTCTTTGCTGCTTTTCCAGCTCCCCTGGAGCACCTTGAGGAGAGCTCTGTGATGTGGCCCTTTCAGTTGCAGCCAGGAAAGCCTGAGTTAGGACATGGCTCTTCCAAAGCATGATGGATGCTTTGAGATTTGGAAGGGTGAGGGGAAGAACTCTAAGAATATTAGAGAGCTGCTGTGAGTCCCAAGTGAACTTCAGTCTCCAAAGCTATTAGTTCACTCTGACTCATTATTGGGCTAGTTCTTTGCCCTAATTTACATCCCATAGTATCAATGTTAGTGACTCCTGCTTTGATGAAAGTTGAGAAATGGCATTATAAGCTTGCTTGCAGTTTTATTATGCCGTTTTAACAGCTGAATGCATTGCAGAGAGTTCCAAAGTACAGCCCAGGCCTTGACACACAGCAGGCAAGTAACGCTGGGACTTGATCTTTGTGAGAGCCAATTCATTTGTGCTCTTTAATTGAAAATGTTTTCTCAAATGCCTGCTTTTGAAGATTGACTGTGATTCCATGTCTCATCAGATGAAGTGGGAGAGAGCACCATACGCCGGTTTCTTTGTATCCTGGAGTAAGAGGTGTATTGGTGTGGGCCCTGGAGCTTATCAGCTCTTTCCTCACCTTTGTAGCTGTGCCTTGAGAGCGTAAAAACCAACAAGGGGAAGTTGCTGTGGGCTTACAGATGTAACTGTAACATGTACCAGCCTGGACTCTTCAAAAACTCTAATGTTTACCTGCCGTAAGCTCAGTGACATGGAGTAGTCTCTAGTGTCTTTATCCATCCATCTAGGCATCTCCTGGGCAGGATCAGACAGCACATTGGGAAATAAATGCCATCATCTGAAGGTGTGTTAGCGACACAAACTCTGTCACACTTCCAAGTTACCCACATGCCATAGGAGCAGGAAACATGTAGAGAAAATGGGCTGCAAAAGCAGCTGCTATTCATGTGGAAAAACACTGGTGTTTCAGTAGAAATCTCATTTTTAACCTGTTCTGGAAAGAGAGGTGTACTTAGTTCATGATTATCACTAGGAAGGGGGAGAGCTTGTAGGCTAACAAGGGACATGTCTTCTTTCCCTCTCTGCCTGTCTTCTCTACTCACTGCTGCCGTTTCACTCCAGGCAGGTGGATCCTGTGCAGCCTGAGGCCGTAGAACACCCTGAGTGCCCAGCAGCCATGGGTCTCTCCACCTATTTTTTTCTGCTCCGGACTTAGCAAAAAAACTTTCTAATCCTTGCATGGTGGACTTCCAGATTTCCCCTTTGTCTCTCACTTCCATGCATGCATGAGAGCATGAAAAGGGGCAGATAGCTGCCCAGACCCACCCAACTTTCTGCTTTTTATGGTATTTGCTGAATAGGACGGCTCTGGCAGTCCAAATTCTTCAGGGGGGGAAGCCCCTTTGATCATATGACTCTGCAGCTTTCTGTAGGCTGAGTGAGCAGTTCTGCCTAGCAAAACCTGATTGCAGAAACATCTGTTCAAATTTCAGAGACACAGGAGTTGCACTGTAGTGTCTTTAAGCCTCCTTCTTAGCGTGATGGCACGTTGCATGGTATTTTTCCATAAGGGTCCGTAAGACCATGTAGAGTAAGGAACACAACAGATTCTACCCCAAACAGGCGTATTTGGGCCAGAGAGAAAATAAGATGGTGCATACTTGCAAACATGTCAGTGAGAGCAGCCTGAGAGAGACAGGGCAAGCCACAAGTAGCTCACAAAAACTGCTGCTCTGGAAGCCTCATGTTTCCAATACGCTGAGGAAGGTATTAGCAGAGGAAGTTATTCTCACAGCTCCCAAGACGTCATTTGAGGTTGGTGTAGGGTAAGAGTAAATGGTCTCTTTTTACTATACCACATTTCTGTGTGGGGACAAATTTGTTTGTGGAATAACTTCACTAAAGAGGTGAGCTTAGCCTCAGGAAATTACACAGTTCGTGGCATGTTATTTAACAAAAATATAAAGTGTGTTCCTAGGTACCTTCTTTGTCTGGAGGGGAGCTGAAGGAATGTGTCCTTGCTCCTCAAGCTATCAGTCTGTCAGACACTGCAGTGGCAGTTGGTGGGAATACAATGGCATTGATTAGAGATTTTTTCATCTTAATAACTTTAACCATTTGGAATAACATAAACTTCACCACTGAAGCCATGCAGTGTATGACTCCAGTGCTCCAGAGACTAATTCTTGTCACAGGCATTCCCTCAGTGAGCTCACCACAGGCAGTGGCACCCTAAGGCATGTTCTTCATTTGCACCAAACTCCTCCTATCTTCATAGGAGACCACAGGTGATGTGATACCTTGGACGTTATCATGGGGCACTTTCAAATAACACTTAGTACCTTCTTTCCCAGGTCCCTTACTGGCTTTGTTTCTTCCCGGCAAAAAAACTAGTTAATCTTAAACAACCTGGGGCTGGGCCTAAGCCTGAAAAATGTCTTCACTGAATTTGCATAACAGAGACCTTCTGAAATACAAACTATTTTGAAGGTTAATAGTATTTTAGCAACATATGAATGACCCTTTCTAAGAAGCTCAGTGTTCCTTTTAACCTAGCCTTTTGTTTCTGGTGTCACTTAACAAAGGGAGCTTCAGAGTACAGAGAATTGGCTCCTTTCAGTAATGTACCTGGCAAAGAGTACACCCTGGAGACTGATTCTTTGAGTCTTATTTCAGTCTTGCATTTTTTAGGATTTTTTCCCAATATCATCCTGCAGCAGCAAGTTCTGTTTCTCACATACTTGAGGATCAGAGAAAAAGAGGTGGTTTGACTTTTTTTTTAATTTATTTTTGTTATGGTGATTTCTCTTTGGAAAGGTTAGCAACAGCTATATCAGCTTGCTCTGTACCTTTTCCATAACTTTTTGACATCTCTTTTATCTGTGGTCATTTGTCCTTCAGTTTATTAATCTTTTTTTGCATTCCATATGCTCCATTGGCATCCCTTTAGCATTGTTTTTTGTTCCTAAATTGGTTGGGATATGCAGCTTTTTCAGTAATTCATAAAGGAATACTTGCTTGATTTCACTTCTGCTTTTCAAAAGCTGTATGTTGGCCTGGTCATTTCTGCATGGTGAGCACTAAACATAACAATTTCCAAGGACATTTCTGTACTGACTAGCAGGAATTCCTAAAAGTCAACATGAGGTGTCTCCCAAAGACCCATGTGTGCATCCAGCATATCCAAACCAAAATTCTGTGGATTATGGTAGATTTGGATTTCTTTAGGCTTGGATATCCACCTCAGATCTGCTGTCTAGTACAACAGGCTAGTGCCCTTAAACCATTTAAAGTGTTTCTTTGGTTCATAACATGCCACCTGTGGGGCCACTCACCTTTGTGTAACTGTTAGGTCCTGGTCTGATTCTCACAGTACCCAGCCTATATCCTTATCAGAGCTGATGAAATTTGTTCCTGCGCAGGGGTTACACGCTGGGAGCCAGGACTAAGTGCACAGCTACTTTATTTACACATCTAAGTGCCTCTTGGATGATGCTGGTAAATTCATGGATGCTTGAGGTTCCCTGTGACGTTTTAAAAACCAGGTTTTGTACTAGAAGGTCTTGCACAAAATACATACTGGCACAGCTGTTGTGACACTTCCCACACCTCCCTTTAACCATTTAGAGCTTGTGGCCCAGTTGTCCTGTGGTTTACTACGAATGTCCCATCCCTGGACGTGCCTCCCATGTATTGTGTCCAACAGAGAAGGAAAAATTTTATTCACAGGTCATGCATGCCCACACTCTGGAAATAGAGTTGCAAAATTTATAAAGAGCACAAGGCATTTTGCCAGTTTGATGTGCTAAAACCTCAGAAGTGCCTGATGTTTATCCTCAGCTGCTGGCATACCTGAGAAGTCCCCCTACCTTGTCCTTCCTGGGGATTGCCAGCTTGGCTGCTAATATCAGGTAAGAATTGACCTTTTCCTCATCTGAATGCAAACACAGCACTTCCCATGTTTCATCTGGGATCCAGGTGCTTTTATTCCATGTTGTTTAGCTCTGTCTCCCTTGCCTGGCATAGGCTTTTTAAAATGATCTATCGAAAAGGAGTTTGGGCCTAATGATGAATTAGTGCTATTGGAATTTGAACTGCTCTTGTTTTTTCAAGTTATTCTTATCAGAAAGGCCATCCTTCTGGAAGAGGAACAGAGGCTGCTTCTTTTAGTAAAGCTGACAAAGCAGGAAATGATCAGCCAGCCCTTGACAAAATCATAGCTGAACATTTACTTTGAGCAACAGTGGGAGGGACCCAGACTCATAAATCAACCTATTAAGCCTTCAGACACGAGTTTTTTGGAACCTCCTAGGTGTTTCTTTTTTTCTGCTGCTGATAAGAAGTCTCTTAAGGGCACAAGCTTCATGATATCATTAAAGACAAGAGCAAGGGGTGTTGCTTCAGGCTGGAGTGAAGGCAGTGAGTGACCTTACCCCTCTAGAAACAAATACCAGCGACTTCAGCTCTGTGCATTTAATCTACATAAGCACAAACTGAAGTGACGTATCAATTTGTCAGGAAGGAGGGATGGCTGTGGCTGTGTGGAAGAGCTAGAATTCCCTGAATTGTTTTAAGAAGGTACATTGAAGGAGTCAGACCCTCTCAGAGCTGAATGAGTGATTTCTGAATAAACAAATGCATTGAACGAATATGGTCTTTCTTCCCTTCCCTTTAAGAACGTCAAAGCAGATGCTGATACTTCACAAAATTATCTCTTTTTTAAGGGATCGTGATTGATACTCTCGACTAACCTCTTTCAGACCATGACTGTTTTCCAGGAACAACTAGCAGAGGTAGCAGCGTGCAGTGTAAGTAGCCAGAGGTGTTGGCTGTCGCTTGCGTCCCAACAGCTTAGCTTTGGTTGTGGTATAGAACACGGCTTCTTAGGTCTCTGCATGCTGCTGCTTCAGCTTCTTGGAGAGACATGGAGACCATGACTTTGCTTTCTGGATTACTGGAGAAGTGTGTACGGAGATGTCAGGAAACGTCTCCTCTCTGCCAGTCTCTTTGAAGAGGGTCCCTCTGTGACCCAGCTCTCCCTAGGGCTGCTTGTGAGGCTGGGAGCTCCATCCTGCCTTTTACTGCAGAGTCTGGAGGTTAAGCCTAGCCAGAGAGAGTGGCTGAGTGGGAAGCATCTGTTGCCTTTTGCAGATCAATGCTACACTGTGGGGGACAGCAGGCATTTTGGTGTGTCTGAAAGTGAGCTCTCCAGTAAGACCTGTGTGCAGTCTCGGTATGTGTGCATATCTGGTGCTCTGCAAAGAGACAGCAAGCCTTCATGTGTGACAAACTGTCAGCACTTAGCATCATTTCATTTGGCAGTAAGGCAACCAATGTTATTCTTCACTGTTCACCCAGTTCTAACCCCCTTGGAAGCTCAAGGAAAGAATAATTGACCAGTATCTACTTCTAAAAAATCAGCAGTATACCTCGTTCCTCATAGAAAACATTAACATAAGGGCCTGTAGTTATATTGTATAAAGTCTGATTATTAGGTGTACAACTTCAGACTCTTGTTGGATTACTATAATGATGGGTAGCTGATGCCTCTTGGGGCAATTTTGTGCAACTTGGTGTTTTGCTTTGTGCAGGCTTTGGCTGGAAGCAAAGAGATGGTGCATAGGCAGCTCAGCAATGACACTGGGCTGGTCCTCCTATAGCAAATGGGATGGTAACCTGACTTTGGTGAAGTGATGTCCTTTTAACCTAGAGTAAAATGCTGTTCAGCGTTCTTCCTTTTGTCCCACATTTCTCATCAAAATAACGCAGGAGCTTAACACTCAGGGAAAACACTAGCCTGTTGGTCTTTGTTGAGTTGTGTGAAACTGCTGAGGGAGAAATGTAAATGGTGGCTCTTCAAGAAAGAGGGAGGTCTATAAAAAATCCCATCACTCCCCAGTCAACTTCCATTACCCTGAAAAGGAAGCCACTACTTAGAAAAGCAATTTCTTAGTACATAAACAGGCCTTGGATGATAAATGGGCCCTAGAGTTGCAGAGAAACCTGTATCTTACCCAGTGAGCTGGCTGGCCTGCAAACTGACAGTCTCTTTCTCCCCACAGAACAGGTCTTACATCAGCCTGAATTTTTTAGCTATGTCTTACTGACTCCTCTCTGCTTAGGCTGAAGCACCTGCAGAGCTGAAGGGATAGCCTGGTCTCTGTGCCCTCTGCTCTCAGCCTCTGTGCTCGCAGGGCTGGCTGGTAGGAAAGCAACAGAATAGGAACCTGATTGTTGCTACTGAGCAGAAGAGAGTGTTCTCCTTTATTTGGAGGTGTCAGGGAGAGATGAGCTCAAATACTCAGATGCCTGGGTTTTGTTTCTGCCTGTGCCATATATCCACTGTGAGATGAGAGGCAAGATGTTTACTTTTGTGTATTTGCATCTCTCTGTCCGGGCAGTATGTTTGACAGTCCTTCCTAAGCTGAGGGATGCTATGAGGCTTAATTACCATGTGCAAAACACTTTGCAAAATACATTGCACCGCTGAAGGTATGAAATGGCAATTAAAAGGAAAAAAAGACGGTCTTTCCCTCTAATTTTCAGAGGAATGTCTTTGTACTTTGCCTTAGTTGCTGTAACCGCAGCCCAGAAGATTTTCTTGCTAAGTAGATGGTGAGAACTACTTCCTAGCAAAAGAAAAATATCGCCTTCCTCAGCCTCAGTCACTCAAGAATGATCCTTTTGAAGCTAAAAAGAGAAACAGATTCTTTATCATTCTCCCTTCCCTCCAGCCTGTGAGAGCCCCCAGGTCTGTTCAGCCCCACATGCCCAGGAGCAGGAAACTGCCAGTTACATGGAAGGGCACGCAGGACGTTTCTGGTGGTGGTGAGAAGTAGTGTTTGAACTTCATGTAGCTGGACAAATGCCATGATTGCAGTGCTGGGCAGGTAGTTGTGATGCCTCTGCAGCGCAGGGAAGATGGGGGCTCTGGTCAGTGTAGGACCTTCACCTTTCTGCTTTCCCTCGTCCCCATTGCCTAATTAGTCGTTTTGTCTGTGTGGAGGGGCTGGCACCATGAGCACAACAAACTTGGCTTGTACTTCTAGTACCTTCCAGTCTGCTCCCTGCCGTCCCAGTAGGTTATGATATTGGCTGAAAGTCCTGCCTTTTAACTCAGCATGTCTGCTGAAAATCACTTTTAGGCTTATAATTCTGGCATTTTCCTACTCCTGAGGATTCTGCAGTGCTTCAGCTCTCACAGGGTTCACCAGAAATGAAGAACACATGACAAGGCACAGGAGGTACCATAAAGCAGTTCTGCCGCAGAGGAGAACCCAGGAAAATGCAGTACCTTCACTGACGTATATCTTTGTTTGTTTGAAGTTGAAGATAAATCATAAGCCGTGGGGCTGGAAGCCATTTACAGCTCATGGTGTGGGAATGGGTGTGTGTGGGTGTGGGCACACATATTGCTTCAGAATAAACCAAAACGAAGCCGTATTTGTTTTGCACGCTTGTTTAAGAGAACTGTACGCGAAAGAAACGCTGAGGAACAACAGGGAGTTTAGTTTTGCTCTGCAAATTACCCATATGTCTTTTGAGGTATTTCGTTTGTTACGTGCTTTACCATTAAGAGCAGCTAGTCAACAAAAGCAGGTTGCAGGTAAGACTTGTCCTTCAATGGAAGTAGTGAAGCAAGAGCCTCTTCTCCTAGACGTGCTGTTTAAGGATGCAGCAGTAAGTGCTGGACCAACCCTGTGAGGTGGTGGCCAAACTGAACAGAACTGAAGAGCCTGGGCAACTGATGGATCTGTCACATGGAACTGGAACAGCTCTTGTAAACAGGTTTTCCTGTAATATGTTTGTTACTCCCAGACTCTCCTAAGAGTGTTTCTATGCCTTTACATCCCTAAAGTGTGCACCTATGTGAAGCAATGCCACGCGATGACATTGCTACACAGCACACCCAGCCTGCGATGTGTGTGGGCCACCAGGAGAGTGCCCGCAGTTCTTTTCAAGGGCTTTTGCCTCACTGACAAGGACAAATACTAGAGGAAAAGAAAGTGGAAAAACAAAGGGATTGACTGGGAAATGTGGAAAAGGAAGAAAGGGCTGCAAAAATGCTGCCATGTATGTCTCAGGACAATTTCTATTGCTAAGGCCTCTTCTCCTCCTTCTGCAGGTTTACATGCTCTTCCCTTCCCCTCATGACTGCAGTGGGACTAATCAGACAATAAGGATTACTCATGTGAGTAAAAGCTTGCAGGCCTGAACTGCCAAGTTTTGCCCACTCATGTTTGTTCTTCCCTGCACCCTGGGAGATGGGCAGAGGAGTATTTTCCAGGGCCCTGAACTTTTTAGCAGCGGTTGCAAGGTTAATTTGAGCTGTCTTACAACCTTCTGACCCTCAACATGCTCTGGGGTTAAAGGTGCTTTGTTTCTTGTCCCAGTTTTGTCTGAGCATCTGAGGAACGGACAGTCTGAGGAGCTAATGTGCTGTCCAAATAATGGAGAAAGGTCCAGCAATGTCAGCATTAATGACTGATCCTGAATTTCTGTTTTAGCAGATGGTAGGGTGGAGCAGTTCCTTTGCAGTGTCCTATATCTTTTTTTTTTATAAATGGCTCGGTCAACTTCATGACCTGGTTCCTATCCAGTGTATGATTTGGATCAGGTCTAGTCCTGCAATACTGTGTTGAAAAGAGGTAGCTGAAATGAGGGGATTAAGACAAAACATTTTTCAAATAACCGAACAATCCCTTGCCTGTGAGCTGGAGGCAGTAAGGTGTGCTGGATACAGCACTGGCCTTGGAATCAGGACGCTGGCTTCTAATGATTGCTAGTTGTTATCTATGTTGTTGTATCTCATATGAGCCCTGCTTGTGGGTTAGGAACCGACAGTGCTTGCTGCCATAAAAGCAGAGCAAAAGGCAGAGTCAGGCCCTCTGGCAGCAGCAATCTCCAGGTATGCCCTGTGGTATCAGGTAGTCCTCATCAGCCCAAAGGGCATTATGGCTGTCATTGCAGCACTGCAACCTTCAGGCCTGATTTAGCAGGTCACATTTATTTGTGATGGAAGTGTATTGCATGTGAAGATACAGCATGGAATTATTTGGCCCAAACACGTTTATTTTATTAGTGGCATTTAGTGTGAAGGTTTTATGTTTGAGAAGCACTGAGTGGCATAGGAGTGTGGCTGGTCCGAGAGCTGCCTTGGAAGTCTTGAGCTGTTCAAGAGATTTGTCTTGTGAAACATAGGAGCGTTACCAAATGTTTTCCATCCTCTGTAAGACTCTTCTTCTTGTTTCTCCTTCATGCTAAGAAGCAAATGTGATGTTCAAAAGTTTTTGTGATGACTGCACTTTTCATGTAATTTCCAAAGAATTAATTCACAAAGAAATGAAGAGATGCCATTTTAACAACCTCATTAAGTAGGAATGCAGCTCTTTTTGAATGTATGGTATCACTTGTGCCTATTAGGTGAGGTTAGTTCTCAAAGCAACACTCAGTAGCAGAAAGTCATGTGGTTTCTTTCTTATGCATTTATGCACTGAGCTGCATTCTCTTAATCCCATCTGCCTCAACAGGTTGGTGTTATGGAAAAGCAGTAATTTCTTTTGAGAAGTCCTTCTCAGCAGCAGGACATGAAGCAGCACTAGCTGTTACTGAGAACAGCTCTGAAAATTGAAATTTTGCAAAGTGTGCTGTTTAGTGAGAAACATCAGTAGCTACAGTTCTGTACTCGTCAGGGGTGGTGTAACTGATCCTCTGCTATACCATGGTTATTCCTCTTTCCACTAGGTTCAGACATGTGAGATCCATTCCACTGCCAGCTCTGCCACTCGTCTCCAGGGTGGCACTGGATTTGTGCTTCACCTTTTCCTAAAGAAAAGACCTAAGAGCTAAGCATTATTTTTCCATAGTTAAAGTGTATGTAAGAGGATCTCACTTTAATTTCAAAGTCATTAAAATATTTTCTGTCATGGAACTCAACGGGCAGACATCTTTCATCTTACTTACCCCTGGGAGGGGGGAGCTTATGAGAGTTTGTAACAAATGGCTTTTTTAAAGAATGAATAAGGGCTCGTAGTTACCATAAGCTGCCTAAGAATTCTGAAGGATCTTATCTTTTTAATGAAAATGACTCTAGCATAAATCTTATGCCAGCTCTGAGTTCATGCTGTCACATTTCAGATTCCTTACCCACGTTTGCTCTTAGGGGCTAGCATTCAAAGATGGATTCACTAAGGATAAAATTTCCTTGATGAGAAGATTTTTATTTTTCAATGTCACTGCCATTTCAGCTTCCCCCCAGGGAAATTGCTTGCTGGCTGAACAAAGCAATCATAATTCATGCTGGAGGGAGATGGTAAATCACTATGTTTCTGTAAAGCAGGAATGAGTAAAGTTTATAAGAGTATTCCAGGAAAGCATTAATGGATTACCTTTAGGAAGATTTCACTGTGATGGTGCACAGCAGTGGGCCCTTCCCAGTTCCTAAGGTCTGCTGATGGCTCCAGTGACGACTCCTTCTCTTTTAAGCAGATACCCAAGGTCTTGCTAGTTCCTTCTACTGGGGAAACAGAGAGGAATGGGGTAGAGGATGGAAAGAGGTCCTTAGGAATTGTCTCCACACGTTAAGCCCCTGCCTCAACAAGGGAAAAGCAATTACTTGACTGCTAGCCTGTGTTCGTTAAGGTTAAGCCAAGCAGGATACCTGATGTCTCAGGGCCTAAGCTCTAAGAGCCATACATATTGATCACCTACCTTTACCACCTGACACGTTGGTAGGACTGGAGGGCAGCGGTGATGTCTGTTCCTTAAAATCAGGGGCAGGATTTGTTCCAGAGGTCAAGAGACCAGCTTGCCTCTTTGCCAGTTTGGAAGCACAACCTTTCCAACCAGTTTGTCAGCTCAATTATTTAGCAACCTGCTTTGTTTATGCTGTAAAACCTGGCTCTTGCATTGAATGTGGATTGCCAGAGGGCACAGGAACCACAGAGTGAGTTGCTTTAAATCCTGTGCATAAACTACACCAGGCCTTAGACATGTAAAGAGGAGGTTTCTCTCTAGCTGATAGATTTATTCTCAGTCACATTCCTGTGACCCTGGTGGAGGAAACAGGCTGAGCAAATGGGGCAGAATACAGCTCATGCAATGTGATTAGAATACCAAGAGCTCCAGACTGAAGACCAAAACACATTCTGCATCGCTGGGGGATTAAAGTCAGGCTGACAGACAATAGGGGCTTTAACTCCCTGCAGATCTTTCACCTGACATTGTCTTTAAACCCATTTGGGCTCTAACAGAAACAAAGGTGAATTATTAGAGGGAGATTTTCCTTGAAACCTGAGTTAAAGAGTCTTGAAGATGTTAATACTCACCCTGGGCTCAGATCTGCAAAATACCTTTCATGGTTAAGTCCCTGTGAGTTCAGTGAGCTGCTCCAGGCCTGGAGGTCATGAAGTTTGCTTTACTCACTTTACTCACAAGTACTGACATAGTTAAAGGCAAGGCAAAAATGCATGATTTACACTGCAGTCTGGCTCTGACCTGTCTGAGAGTTTGGAAATTGCTCCACTCATAATTTCATTGCTTTTGTTACTCACTGGGGATGTTTGTTGGGCTTCTCAAGTGAAAGGGCATGTTGCCCACAATCAGGAGTTTATAGTGCAATGCAAAGTGCAGGGAAATCCCTTCAGAAATGCTTTTTGCATGCGTGGCCACCATGAAGGTGATCAGCAGACTTGATAGGAAGGCTCACCAAAATAAGTGGTTCCCGAGTGACTCAGTTCTGCACACTGCCAAATATTCTGGTTTGATCCAGCAAAGCTTTTAAGATCATGATCAGCTTTAAGAATGTGAGTAGTTCCACTGAAATGATCTGGATTGCCCCCGTGCTGGCACGGGGACAGCACGCACAGCCTTGCAGGATCAAACCCTTGGAGAGAGAGGCCACGTGCTGGAGGAAGGCAGAGAGGTGGCTGCTGGCACTCCTGTCACAGAGTAGCACCCTGGAATTTAGGGCAAAAGCACGTTGGACTTTTTTGTTTGATGCCGATCTGCCTGAAGTCCTCAAACTGTGCAAGCCGAGATCAACAAAGGAGGCTAAAACCTCTAACACCAGTTTCTCTTATTTGCTGACAGCAATGTCAGGCACAAAATCAAATTCTTTCTGGGTGTCAGGTAAGTCAAAGCCTGCAGAGTGCCCCAGAAGGGGATTCTTGGGGATTTATGTTCCATCAACAAGACGAGTGATAATTAAAGCCTGAATATTTCAGCTAAGCTGGGAAACAAAAAAGAACCGTCTTAATTCCTTAAATTCCTCATGCCAGGCTGTAAAATATATTCCATTCATGCCTGTGTCTTGCTGCTTGTTCTCTCTCTGTCTCTTTCTTTAGTATTCAGCCACCTGTTCGTAACCAGTGTCCTGCAGGTTCTCAGGGCGCTTTCTTCTCCGCTCTCTCTGCCCTTGGTCTTGTTGCTTTGACACTGAGGCCTTGTTGTCTGCGAGAGACAGTACATTAGGGCTCCCTGGCTTGCCCGGCTCCCATAACTTCATTCTTGGAAAGTTTCTGAGTTTCCCGGGTGATAAAACATGAGCAACATTTGCTCTGACCTGAATCATTTCTGAAGGCATTCAGCCCTGTTTTGTTATGAAGGTTACTCAGGGTGGGTGGTGGGGCATGAGAATTCCCAGTGATGGCCATTCCTGAAAAGTGTCAGAAAGTCGCTGCCTGCACCTTTTACGTTGCAGGATTGTTTTGATTAGTTTTTTAGTGTATGGTGAAAAATACATCTGACACACTGGAGGGGGAGACACATCAGCAGAACAAATCAGCATGTTACAAGAGTGGCTGTCGCTCACCAAAAGAGAAAAAGAAAAAAGGAGGAAAGGAAAAAAATCCAAGCCCCAGCTCTGTATATATAGCAGCTATCAAACCATCATAGATCACTACTATTATATCTTGGGTTAGAATAATATAACAGTGGAGTGTTTGCTAGACTTGTAAAAACCTCCAGTTATTCACTGGAGACCAAACTAATGAATCAAGCAGGACAGCATTTAAAACTGTTAAAAACCCTATAAAGTGACCAAAACCCACCACCCAGTAAATAGCTCTGGAATGTTGTGGGTTGACTGCATGGTTGTTTTTTTTTTTTTTTCCTTTGCTCTGCATTATTTATCCCCTTAAAATTAATACCGTATGCATGATGGGTGGCTCAGGGCTTTACAGAGACTCAGAGAAAGTTCACTAACAGGTCTCAAGCAACTACTTTGGAGTCTTATTCTGTTCTCATTTATTCTGGATTATGTGGGAAATAATTGTGTGCACCACATGTCTATTTCCCTTGATATATATGCTGGGGAATACCTTGAATGTCTGGCTTTTGCAGAGAGAGATCCAAGCCACTCCAAATACTCTCCAGTCATTTTATCTGTTTGGTTTTTTTTTTTTTTTACTACATTTCTTGTGCAGAA